>PKML01065682.1:79765-121354 GCA_002933935.1 Eutrema yunnanense | reverse complement strand
ACTCGAGTCTATCCACAAGGGATACTCCCAACTCGAGGCCACCGCCAAATGACTAGTATCGATCGATATCAACATGGTATCGGTCGATACTCCCTGCGATTCCCAACCACCTCTGCGAGATCTCACCCAGAACTCGCCAGGACCACACACAGAAAGCACCAACAAAGCTTAACAACACACACACACAAGCTTACATGCTAACCTTTGGTCCCAACTCACCTTAGACACGATGGAACAAGCTCTAGAAGACCTCTCCTCTTATCAACAGCTCACGCCCCAGCCAAGCTTCTCCCAAGCTCTCCTTCGAGCTTCTCTCCAAGCTCGAATCCTCTTGATCTCGCAAGATCAAAGCCTCACCAAGCTTCACCAAGCTTCTCTCGCTCTTTCTCTCCTTCTCTCTCTCTCTCTCTCTCTCTTTCTCGACCTTCTCCCCGTCTTATCCTCACAAGGACATCCTTTTTATACTAGAAAGAAGAGAAGAGAAGAAACGACAAGGGGAAAACCCCGGCTGGTATCGATCGATACCTGCCAGTATCGATCGATACCGCCCCCGGAACAATCAGAATTAATTATTCCCCACAATAATCAATTCTTCCGGAACCACGGGCGCTACAATTTTCGTCGACCAAATTCCCATGCATAACAGATTGGTCGAGCCATAACATGTCTGGATCGAGCCCAAATGGAAGTTACCCCACAAAACTCTTTCCTCGGCCCACTCGGCCCAATTGAAGAAGTTTGGCCTTTTTTGCCCAACAAAGCCCAAATCCATTTGATCATCACCTGCGGAGAAAGCCAACACGACTGAGCAAAGGATTCGTTTTCAAATTCAAAAAGACGCGGCCACACTTTCTTTATCCAGCCTCATGCGTGTTTGACTAAAGGTAAACAAGGTAAGCTTTTGAATTTGATTTCTTGATTGAACTAATGTGATCATTTGCCTTCTTTGCAGCGTAAGTTTAGTTGTTTAGATTATATTTCGTTTGAATTTTATTCTCGTTGTAATCTTTTACATGTTTTGCTTTTATTTTCTTTCTTTAATTTTGACCCGTGAAGGTTAAGGTTGTCGAGCTGTTTATAAAGCTCCCCTTCGATATTTTATTTTGGGTTACCTTTGATTATCAATAAAACGATAATTTCTTTTATACCTAAAGCTTATTCGCTTAGCTGTCGCCTTTGAATCCTTATCGAGACCCGTGTCTCCAAGAGTTCAAGTTTGTGATTTATCTTGTGGCTTTCACACCACGAGTGGTTCACCTTAATCTCTTGTTCGTGTCCGTATTACTTTGGATCCAACCGGCTGAGTTTCTCGTTTGTTGCCTCCGACCCTTGCGTTTGTGAAACGATCACTCCGAGCCCAATCTTGTATCAAAATACGATTCTACATCATATTTCAAGAGAAACACATGCTTGAGAATTCTTTATTTGTATCAAATTATAATAGTTTATGAATTCGAAGAAGCGAAATATTTTAAACATGCTAAGTTTTGGAAAGAAAAAGTCGTGGATGAAGTCCACAGTTAAACATTTTTAATAAAAAAAAATGGACTGCATGTGTTGGCGTTGGTGTTGTTGTATATGCCAAATATTATGATGAATAATACTCCAACAATTTTTTTCTTTTTAAAGTATCTAAACGCACAAGGACATTATAGATCATGCAGTTTTTAAAACAAATATTTTTTAGCAAAAGAAAATCAAATCAATATCTATATCTATATCGAGATATTTTTGGTATTTAGTATGTTGAGTTAGTTCCAATTTCTTATCATCCATGTACATTTACTATTAACGTGTAATCAATATAAATAGAGTAGCAAAAAGTGAAAAACAATTGTGGCACAAAAAAATATCGTCAAGCAATGTTGACAACACAAAGAAAGACGATACACTTACTGTCTTAAAAATGATAGCAAGTATAATATTTTTTAACCATAAACATAAAAAAAATAGTATGTAAGTTATGTAGAAAAAAGTATATAAAAATCTAGAAAAATACAAATATTAAATTTATTTAATTAAATTTTTAGTGACCAATCAAAACATTAAACTAGATTAAAGCATAAAAAATAAATACTTAAAATGAAATTTAAAAAATAACAAATTAGAATTTGATATAATTTTATACATCACTTATCTAGTGACATAAAATTATAAAGTTCTTACTTTTTAAAAAGATTATAAAGTTCTTACTTTTTAAAAAGATTTCTATTTGAACCATAAGAGCATTGCAGCGAAGAGGGAGAGAGGGTGTCTTCGGCTTATTTTTATTTAAAAAAATGATTTTTTATTGTCGCGACGTGATATCACTTTTTGGAAAGACATTGTGTTTGCGGAAAACACATGTTGCGGATGGTCTAACTAATGCTTTTTATAAAAGTTGATATGACCTTACGGAAAACAAGATCATTTACGTGTCACATTATCTTCCTATATGAACGACCGTTACTCGCACCATTCTTCACTACTCACACTCGCTTGTTCACACAGACACACACTCCCTTGTTAATTTGTGAGCTTCATCGATCAAAATCGATGGCGAACCAGCCGATTCTTCTGGATTACTGGCCGAGCATGTTCGGGATGAGGGCGAGAGTCGCGTTGGGGGAGAAAGGTGTGGAGTTCGAGTACAGAGAAGAGGATCTCACGAACAAGAGCCCTTTGCTCCTCCAGAGTAATCCGATTCACAAGAAGATCCCGGTTTTGATCCACAATGGTAAACCGGTCTGCGAATCCCTCAACGTTGTCCAATACGTCGACGAGGCTTGGTCCGACAAGAACCCATTCTTCCCTGCCGATCCTTACGGGAGAGCTCAGGCTAGGTTCTGGGCCGATTTCGTGGACAAGAAGGTAACTAAATTCCTTTTGTGCCCTAGATATCGTTATCTTAGTCTGAACTTAGCAATAATGGGGTTTAGGGTTGAGTTTTGCAGTGATGCATGTCGATTTGGGATTTGATCTGAGTTTGTACTTGATAGGCTCTAGCTCTGACAAATTAATTATCCCCAAATTTTAGGGGTTTTGTTTGTAGACTCATCTTTAAATTTATTTGATGTCTTCTTGAAAGCAACTGATCGGTTCAGACATATGAAATTGTATGGTTTTGAAATGTTTTGAGCGTTTTGGTCTGACATAACTCGACGTTTTGTCACGATGTGCAATGGATATATTCAGTTCAGCGAAGCCCAATTCAAGATCTGGGGGAAGAAAGGTGAGGAACAAGAAGCAGGCAAGAAGGAGTTCATTGAGGCAATCAAGACTCTTGAATCTGAGCTTGGAGACAAACCTTACTTTGGCGGAGAGAGCTTTGGCTATGTAGACATTTCCTTATTGCTTGGTAACTTCAGCATCGAGGTAGAGAGTCCAAAACTTATTGCTTGGTGCAAGAGGTGCATGGAGAAAGAGAGTGTGTCTAAGTCTCTCCCTGACCGTGAGAAGATTGTTGCATACGCCGCTGAGTTTAGGAAGAATAATCTTGGTTCTGAATAAAAATCTTGTTGTTCTGTTTCTGACGAAGTTGTGTTCTGTTTTTTTAACTTTGGTTTTTTGTCTGTTTTGTGATCTCCTAATAATGCGAGAGAGCATCAGTGTGTGTGCGGTGGTTTGTATGGATCCTAAGTATGGATTTTAAATGAAATTTGTTTTGGTTTAAGCCTCCAAATATGAAGTCGTATTCACAAACTGGTATACACATAATAAGCAACAATGAATTTGAGATGGAGACGTTACAATGGAGTGTGTGTGTGTGTTCTAAAACCAACAAATCAACGCACATAGCTATTAATCCGGGAATCCGATGGAATTGGCAAAATGATTTCCCGTTCCTCAAACAAAGTATTCTCAATTGACTTGTCTGCATAAAACGAGAGAGACATTAAAAGGAGATTCAACTCGGTCTTGCAAGTGTTTTTATGAAGATTTTACTGTGCAAGAGCCTGGTTATAAGGTGGATCATGGATGATTATGAAAATTGGTCTTTATGATTATTGGAGTGGCTTTTTTACAGAACAGTCGGGCTGTCAGATTTATTCTATATTTTCTTAATACAATGTCACTGAGTGAATTGAAATATTACATTTTATGATTGGCATTATCGAGTGATCATGTTGTTGTACACAAAATACGTTTTATGTGCTATTAAAAGTTCTATTGAACTTACCAAACAATGTGAGGAGCTATTTATCAATTTATCACCGTTTATCATAGACTATGCAGCACAGCAAGGTTAGCAATTTATTCACCTCCTTAACAGTCTCAAGGGACGTAAAATTATATGGACGTAAGATTTCCATTATAAGTTATTAAAGTATTATATCACTTAAAATAAAACAAGAGCATCGAAGCCGTCTTAGCTCAGTGGTAGAGCGCGTGACTTTTAATCCCGTGGCCGTGGGTTCGATCCCCACAGACGGCGAGTATTATTATTTTTTTTTTTTGTGTTCGAAAGTAAATGTATATACACAGTACTATGTTTTTATACGCATAGAGATCTCAAAACTCAAATATAATTCAGAACAACATTGTATTATCTATTCAATAAGGGGCTCTTATAAAATATACACATAATAAGCAAGAAAGAATTTGAGACGGAGAAGATACAATGGAGTGTGTGTGTTCTAAAACCAGTGAATCAACGGCAAAGCTGAACACATAAGCTATTAATCCGTGACTCCGAGGGATTTGGCAAAATGTATGATCCCGATTTCCCGTTCCTCGAACAAATTATGCTCAATTGGTTGCCTAATTGAGTCGTCTGCAGAAAAAAATATGTTGATTAGTGACCTTGAAAGGAGGCTGAGAAACCGGAGAATGAAAATGGCTATAATAATTTTACTGTGCAAGAGGCTGGTTCTCGGTTACAGCTCCATTTAGAAGTTGGAACACATGAAAGATAATGACACCATGAGCAATGTTTGTTTCCATCGACATTGTTGAAGAGAGAGATCAAACCGGCAATGAACCTGACAAGGAAAGAAACCGGTTTAGTTTTTTTTTTTCTTGTGTTGTTCAAAGAGACGAGGATCATTTACGCAATCCGCAGGCATGAATGAGCATATGTAGTTTTTACTATAGGATACACAAACAGACTGATTTATAAATATATGAATGTAACACTTACCAAGCGAGCAAGAGGAGAAGAGAGACGGTCCATAATATGGCCTGATACATCTTGTACTTGTGCGGTTTACCTCCAGGAGCGTTTCTTTGGTTGATCCATCCGAAATGGGGACGGATTAAGAGCACGAATCCAAGAAGAAAACCGGTACCAAACCCTCCAATATGAGCAAAGTTATCTACTCCCGGGAGCACACCAAGTCCCAAGTTTACCGCCACGATTATTACAAGAGTTATAATCGTCACAACCTAAACAAAGCATTGGCAAACAAGATAAGTTCTAAAGTTCCAACCTTTTGGATCATACAAAAAGAAAGGGTTTTTGAAGGTATAGGTACCTTGTTAGAATAGATGGTCCAATTGATAAAGATCTCAGAGAGCATTCCACCAAGTAAACCAAACACGGCACCAGATGCTCCAACAGAGATGTTTGAGCGGAGGAAAAGAGCTGACAATATACTTCCTCCAAAGCCCGATATCAAATAAAGCAATCCAATCCGTACTGAGAACAAGAAAAAGATGGAAACACACCAATTCATTAAAGGGTGTCTTCACAAAATAACGAATCGATCTAGGGAGGCAGAGAGTACTTACTAAATCCGAATTCACGTTCCATACGTATACCGATGAATAAAAGAGTCAACATGTTCACCAGTAAGTGAACAACTCCTCCATGTAACCAATTGCACGAAAGTAGACGCCATCCTTCATCTTGGTTAACCACTTTTCTTACATCTAATCCACCCATTGTTTGTAACCTGTTTGCAAGTACAAGTAACCAAAATCAATCTCAACAGCAGGACGATTAAAGAAAGAGGACAAAACACACTGTCTCTATACTCTACTCCTATTATACTCCAAACCCTTCTACAATTCAACATAAATATATGTCATCTTCCACATCGTTGACCCACACTACAAGCAATCAGCTACTTCTTCGTAGAGCATAGTTTCCTGCTTAAATTCGTATGAAGTTTCGGATTTTCCTTGAAATCCTCTTAAATTTTGAAGTTTTCTGCTTAAATTCGTATGAAGTTTCGGATTGACTAGGTCAAAATCAGTGATATGTTCGGAGGATACAGAGAGCAAAAAGGAAACCATAGAAGTAGAAGCTTACGTGAGAGAGGAAGGACCCAGAAGAGGATTCTCTCTTGTGCTCTGAAACGAGAACCGACCCAAGAAATCGGCAAAACAGTCTCCAGATTTCTTCGGACAATTGTTGACATACATGGTAATCACGAACACGACAACGTTAGCGACCACGAAACAGGGTATGAGCCAAGAGTACCAGCTCCGAAACTCCTTAACTCCTCTTCCTCGTTCTTCGTAAGAACCTCGACTCTGATTCTGCGATCGATGCTGCTGCCCAGATAGAGAAGACGATTCTAAATCCATTGGGTGGATGTTGCTCTCTCTCTGCTGGGTTTTTCCCCAAATCGGAGCTGTCTCTGAATCCTTCTCTCCCATGGAAGCAAATTCGAGCTTTGAACGAAATTCGATGTATTTGAGAATTGAATTTGAGATATGTGTAGAGAGAAATTAGGTTCTCGTTTTTGTTCTCTTTATGGGGTTTTTAATCGGGTTTGGACTTTGGAGCTAAAGCAAGGGGAGTTCTCTTACACGAAAAGGAAAGGAAAATATAATTTCGCAGTTTGTGTCTGAAAACAAGAAAAGGAAAGAGTAAGTCAACGGTCTTCACCAAATTTACATCACACGGTTCCTAATCCTACGAGTAAAACAACTAATTTTCCATCAGTCAACCAAAAAAAAAAATGGGTATGTTCGTTTATCGGTCGCTAGCAGCTGCAACTATGATTGTGACTACAATTTATGGTCAGACACAGTGGTCAGACGCAGTTGTTGTTGTTTGTTTGGTAGATATGTAGCTGGTCGATGCGACTGATCGCAATAGTTCCAGACGCAACGCTGAATATATTCAGTGATCATAAATTTCAAACGTGTGTTTAACTGTAGAAGACTGCGTCAGGTAAACGAACACCGTTTGATTGCAACCACAGCCGTAACCTCATGCGGCAGACAAATAAATATATCTTAGGTAACAGAAAATTGAAATTTAGATTTTAAGTTTAAATTCGGAGATAAGAAAATGTACTCGAAGCGTCATATATACAATTTTCGGCTGACCAATTTTTTTATATTTTTGTTCGACCACTACGACTAAATTTGCATTCAAACTTAATCTTTGAATACATATTTTAAACTTGGAAAAATAAATAACATTTGGATATAGAAGTTAAAAAATCAACATCAAAATGCAAAAACTGAAAAATGTCTTTTTCCAACTTCTTCAACTTTTATCAAAGCAAATAGACTTCTAACAAGTTTTGAAAAAAGTCGTCCTAGCTCTTACAAATATTAAAATTTTATGTGTTTTTGTTTTCTTTTGAATATGAGATTATTTTTTTCTCTCATAGTTCTAGATCTTTTCTCTATATGATACTATGAGGTACTGTTTTCTATTTGTTTGTTTTCCTTTTGACATCAGTTTGTGTCTTTAGTTATTTATCAGATTCTCTTATATTTTTGTTTTTATTGATTTTATATCAGATATTTTATTGACTGGTGGGTGGTGTGCCAATTCCAAAAATGCTTGATGATATTTTGATGAAAAAATTGATGACCAAGCATTCAAATAAATAGTATGAAACTTAATAAAGATGTCGGTCTAAATTTAGCGTCTTCCTCTTTCCAAAAATATAACGATTTTTTTTTTGCCAATTTATAATCTACTTTATTTAAGTATATTATAAAATGTCATTTAGGGTCCAAACGATACATCAGAGGAATTATAGATAAATGAATTGTATATGAATAAAATACATATGTAAGAGGTATATTTTCTTGTAATGCCTTTTCCTCTTGAATATAGTAGAGGAACAACTTCTTTTAAATTTGTTAGCAAACTCTTTTTTTTTTTCTTGCGAAATGGGTAGAATTGATTTCTTTCTATTTTTTTACTGTAAATAATAAAAGAAAAATGCATAATCCACTTTATTTTATTCTTTTAGTTGTATAACCATTTGCATCCTTAAAATAACTCTTGAAAGGAAAGTCACCATGTACTCTTTTTTATTTTTCTCATAAAATCTATGATTATTGAATGTTTGAAATACTCCACAAATTTTTAGTCCTCTCTAAGTTAGGTTCTTGCTTGCATTTTCTGAGGTTTGCTTGAGCGACATGGAATTTACGAAGGTAAGTTCCATCTATTATAATAATTTTCTTTTCCTTACTAAAACTTAGTCATATTTGGATCAAACTATATATTTCTCTAATTTTGTTTTCATTTTTTTAAAACAAAATCGATGCTGACTAGTCGCTTGTAGTCCCCTAAAATAATAATACTTATCCGGGATTAAATCAACTACATCGATCATTTGATAGAAAGTCCATTAATTTAGGAGAAGAAAATCAGCTCTTCTTATTTAATTGTATAACGATATTTTAAGTTTTTAACAACTATTCAATTTAGGCTGAAGTACTTTTCAAGGATTCGCGACGTCATCATCACAAGAGATGAGAAGAAGGAAAAATCAAACATATACTATATAGACATAAAAAACCGACGAAAGAATTCTCAAATTTACGATATTTTTCAAAGACAAAATTATTAAACTCAATGTGGTCTAATGATAGTTGTCTTGAGAATTGGTTGGTTCGCTCCTCCTTAATTCAATTTTCATTGAAAATAAAAATTATATGTGAATTGACCAGTCGAAGATGATGTCACGTTTTAGGTCCATTTGAAAATCCGATGAATGGACTAGTCAGTGATATCACTCATCCAGAGGGATTACTCGGGTTTAAACCCGGATCCTTTTTTATATATATAAAAAAATCATTCACGAGACAAGTCAGTTATTTGTTATAAATAGTTTATAAGATTTAAAAGTTAACTCTATATAAATTTTTTAACTTTGATTTCACATATAATTATTAATTTTTTACATCACTCTAAAAATTATCATATTATTATTTTTATGCAATCATTATCAATATATTCAATTTAGCATTCATCTTAGTCAACACATTCTTGATTCTAACAGATTGCTAGTTATATTCTCACATGTTTTCGATTCGAACAATAGTCCATTGTGCCACGTAAATTATCCAAAACCCCAACAAAAAAAACCCGATCCACAACAAGAAAATAGAAGTGATCAATGAGATTCCAAACAAAAGAAAGAAAAAAAAAAAGTGAATGAGATGAGATTTATCCAAAAATAAAGTAGAGTCGTCCACGTGTCAAAACCAGGATTGATGTTAAAGAAGTAGTGGATCACCTAACCCGGAAAGGAAGAACTGGTCCAAAGTGTTCGGAGGAGGGTTTTAGGGCTAAAGCTAAAAAAAACCAATGGTTAGTTTTAACTTTTAACCCCACAAAAAAAGTCTTTAGAGAAAAATAAAAACACAGAAAACGTTTTTAATTTACTGATAATTTCAGACTAATTAGATGTTGACAGGTGTTGACAAAATTGAGTTCAAAATTTTCTGAAACTTGGGAATTTTTTTGTAAAGAATTTTTGTGGTTTCATGGGGTTTTTGTTCAGACACAAACCCAACTTTAAAGGCGGGTGTTTTACGGCTCACATCTTTCTATATATTTTATTTCCCACAAACGAATTATAACATAAATCTCACTTTTCCTTCTCGCACAAAATCAATATCGAAAGCGATTCAGAGAAACGAAAGAGACAATCATTATAAGGTTGTATAATTTTATGTGATTATATCCTATGTTTGTGTTTTTTAATCTGGGTTGATTTTCCTCATCAATGTTTTGTGTTCTAGGATCTGATTTTTGTATACATATGGTCAAAAGAATTGCGCAGGTTCAGGCTTAACGTAAGCAATTA
Organism: Eutrema yunnanense; assembly: GCA_002933935.1. Classification (NCBI taxonomy): domain Eukaryota; kingdom Viridiplantae; phylum Streptophyta; class Magnoliopsida; order Brassicales; family Brassicaceae; genus Eutrema; species Eutrema yunnanense. The sequence goes on along the minus strand of PKML01065682.1, from coordinate 111,362 downwards.
ATTTGTAGTTGCGTGTGTTTCAAGGACCATGTTGGACTGTGGTTTCGATGCTTACCAACTTCCTGTGGTTCCTAGGGCTTATAGATCACCCAGAGTGCGTATATATATTCCAACAAAATTTCTTATCTTCCACAAGTTACATACAATTGGCTCACTCGATCGCACCCTTTTTTTTCCAGGGTCACAGGCAAAAATTGAAAAAAAGCCATAGATCCGAGTTCGAGGTTTTAGCCCAAGTGGCCGGAAAGTTCTCAGGCGATCGCAAGGCCCATGAAACAAAGGAGACAAATGACGATTTCCTCGTCAATAACTTCTTGGAGACAATGGAAGTTAAGGTTAAGCCTCAACCTTGTCTGGATAAACCTTCTCAAGTGTTGTTCTCTAAGAACTGGCTAGCTCTTGGTCCTTCCATTTCTAGCTCTCCAATCACACAAGAAGAAAACTCTAACATCGGTAAAATCAAGTCACTCGCTAGCTTTACTTATACCGCAAGCTTTTTTACATAAAAGATTGATTTTTTAAAGTGTTTCTTTGGATTTATGTAGATGAGAAAAGAAAGATGTATTCCACGAAAGAGCGAGGCAGTAGTAGCCAAGAATCGCAGAATATGTATCCCTTGAAGAAAAGAAAGTTGTTTTACCAAAATCACCAACCTGAATCACGTGATACTCCGTGTACCGGTATATATATGGATCATATCTTTTTGAGGTCAAATCTATATATATGAACAACTTTTATTTACATATCAGATTCGTTATTCTCATATTTTTTCAGTCAAATTTGGTATCAAATCGTTGACAATCTCGGAGCTATTGGTGGACATTCCTGAATCAGCCACAGTCGGATCACTGAAATTAGCGGTATTGGAGGCGGTAACACGGATTCTTAAAGATGGACTAAATATTGGAGTGCTTCTTCGAGGTAAAACCATCGTTGATGACTCCAAAACGCTTCTTCAGATTGATGTTGATGACAACAACCACAATCTCAGCTCTTTGGGGTTCATGCTAGAACCGCGGAAATCAGAAACAACAACAACAGTGTTAACCGCGGTTTCCCCGAAAACGCGAATTAGGTACACAAACTATAAGTAGTTTTTTATTCATCCATAAATAAGTTTTTTTTTGTGTAAACCAATACACTAATCAAAATGTATATGATATAAATTAATAAGCATTTCTAATTTTTTTTTGTTTTTAGTAACTTTTTATGAATTGCGGTAGGAAATATATATATAATATCATGATATAGTTTATTTATTTACAAAATTAGGGTTCCTAGGTCCATAGAGATCACTGAAACGGTGGCAGCTAAATCCGTGGTTCCGGCTTGCATAAAAGAGGCCTCGCAGCCAGAGATGGTTCAACGGAGAATCAGACGGCCATTCACTGTCTCAGAAGTAGAAGCATTGGTTCAGGCCGTAGAAAGGCTCGGCACCGGAAGGTGATTAATTAATGTTCAAGCTCTAAATTTCAAGCCTTGATGTCCTTAATATCATTGTTGTAAATTGTAATTTGGTTTGTTTTGCTAGGCAATAATTTGGTTTGTTATGTATTGATTTGTACGTACCTTCTATTTTGATGCCTTTCAGGTGGCGCGACGTTAAGTCTCATGCATTTGACCATGCAAATCATCGAACTTACGTTGACCTCAAGGTACATTTTAGAAATAACAAGGATATACATATAAAATCAGTTTTTTTTTTATTGTTAATAAAATAAATAAAATAAGCATCGATCTTTAATACTAAATGTGTAACCTAAAACAGGATAAATGGAAAACGTTGGTTCACACGGCAAAGATATCAGCAAGGCAAAGGAGAGGCGAACCTGTGCCTCAAGAGCTTCTTGATAGGGTTTTAGCCGCTCACGCTTTCTGGTTCGGATGAATAGAGCAACTCAATTAACGCTCCTTTTTTGGGTAGGAAATAGTTTTGATTTACGATCCGGACCATCCGGTTTTAATTAGATTCTATTTAGAACATTTCAACCCGGAAAGGTGTACTAGTTGCTACTGATTATTGAGATGGTAGGTTCTAAGTCATAATAGATGATTAAACGCATGTAAGGCTGTGATTCAACACCCATAACATATACAGATAATACATATTTTATATTGATTGTTTTGAGTTTCGCCTTTCGGTCTATATATTGCGTTATTTCAATTTTTGGAATCTGTTGATGATATAAATAGAGTACTTGACAAAAAGAGATTTTTTTTTTTTGTTGATAAAGCTAAAATATATATACATTGATGATCCAAAGGAGACATATATATTATTACTCTTCCTAAATAACGCTGAATATTAGAAATCGAATCCGGTAGACACTTCAAACAATCCTTTGAACCTGTGGTGATTCAAAACTCCTCTATGAGACACTCCAAGAAATTGTAGCAACAAGGACAATTAGGAGGAAAGAGGTTTGGTGCAATCTGTAGCAACTATGTTCAGGGCGGTTCTGAAATTTTGGGGGCTCAAGAACAATTTTAAGGTTTTGTTTTTAGGGGACCAAAAAAATTTTAAAAAAAATATTTGGAGGCCAAGAAAAAAAGACAAANATTACATTATAATGGACATCCAAGGGGGAGTGTTATGAATTATTATATATGAATGCCCATTATAAGGCCCATATTCTAGGAGGTTTAGAATATTCTCTGTTTCCTTATTTCTCTTTATTCAGCTTGCTCCCCAAGTCTATGTAAACTTATATATACCTCTCTTTATTCATGGAATAATACAATAACAATTTCCTCTCTCTCTTTTATTCACAACAAGTAATTAATTCTGGAGGATCAAAATTTGTAGCGATTAACATCCGCACTTTTGTTACGTGATTTGTTTTAGGTTTGCTAATAATATACTACGTACCTGACTACTTGTACACAATTGCAAATAAAAACCGTAAGATGAATTACGATTAAGATTAAACTTTGATTAACCACTAATTAATCTGTTAAACGTTAGACCTTAATTATCCGACGTCGTTTTGATAAACACATGGTAGGTAGGTCCCTCTCACTCATTCTCCTTTAACGGATAAAGTGGCTTGTCTATCTCTGCAACTTCGCCACGTGTTTTGTCTATCGATACATGTACTATACGGGCACACAAAAATATCTCCCTATTCGTGTAATAAAAATTAACAATCTCTTTCGCTCGCGATCTTCCACAATTTTCCGTTTCTGTGTTTTTTTTTCTTTGAAGAAGCGTAAATGGCGAACAATGGGCCAAACTGGGACGGATTGCTCAAATGGAGCCTCTCCCATTCCGATGGAGCTTCCTCTTCTCGCGTTTTGAGGTCCCTGAGCTTTTCTCTTTGCTTTTTTTCTTGGTCGGATCGTACATTAGACCCTAGTTTCGTTCAAATTTTGTTATCTCTGATCAATCATAATGGGTTCTTATTTGATTGAAATGCTCTGTATTCTGAGAAAGAAAGCATTTGGATGATACAATCTTGAAGTGATTTCTCGGGAATTCGATGTGATTATTGTTCTTTTTGTTTCGATTTTTGATTTGAAAATTGTCTTCTTGTTAGTGAGCAAGATCGACAATGGTTTATGGAAGCAATGCAAGGGCATACTATCGATTCGATTTCGCGTATGAAACAGATATCTCAAATCATGAAAATGCCTGAACAAGTCTTGGAGTCTCAAGGAGTTACATCTGACGATCTTGAAGGTTCTTAAATTCGTTCCAATGAAGATTATTCGATTATGCAAAAGGCCAAGTTTGATCGATTTCGAAAACTGGTACTTTTATTTGGACAGGAATGTTGGATGAGCTGCAGGAACATGTCGAGTCGATCGATTTGGCCAATGGTTTGATCTTATTACATAACTATTTTTTCGGTTTTTGTTTATGTTGTTTTTCTTTTAACATATTTGGATTATTAATGTACAGATCTTCACTCTATTGGAGGTTTGGTCCCTCTCCTTAGCTATCTCAAGAACTCGAATGCGAAGATTCGAGCAAAGTCGGCCGATGTTTTGACCACGGTTGTTCAAAACAATCCAAGAAGCCAACAACTTGTTATGGAAGCAAATGGGTTCGAGCCATTATTAACCAACTTTATTGCTGATCCCGACATTAGAGTCCGGACCAAGGCGCTCGGTGCTATATCTTGTAAGAGTTACTATTTATAACAAAATTTGCTCGAGGACCCAAAGTTTCACAATGTTTTGTTGCTTTTGGCATTGTAGCTCTTATCCGTCACAACCAGCCTGGGATTACAGCTTTCCGTCTGGCAAATGGTTACGCTGGCTTGCGAGACGCTTTGGTCTCTGGCACCACTAGATTCCAAAGGTAGAAAAAAAGGTCTCAAGCATATGTTCGGTTTCGGGTCTGGTTGGTTTATCAGGACGGAACACTGTAGGATTATCGACTTTTATTAAGTCCATGATATATATACTCTTTCTGTTTCAGAAAAGCCTTAAACTTGATTCACTATCTTCTCCAAGAAAGCAACTCAGACTGTAAAATCGTTAGAGATCTCGGATTCGCTCGCATAATGATCCACCTAGCAGCCAACCAAGACCTTGAGGTCCGGGAATTTGCCCTTCGCGGTATCCTAGAGCTTGCCCGTGAAGAATCTGAGAGAAATCTTGACAGAGCGGATGTGAATCTAAGACAGCTTCTTGAGGAGAGAACAAGAAGAATCATTGCGATGTCGGAGGAAGAACTTTGTGCAGCTAGAGAAGAAAGAGAGCTAGTGGATATCCTTTGGACCGTGTGTTATGATGAACCGTCCTGTCTAAGAGAAAGAGGGCTGGTTTATCTCCCTTGTGATGACGAGATGGCTCCTGATGTGATTAGGGACCGCTTTGAACCTCCATTAAGGGCTTGGGCTGCAAGACGGCATGATGAAATGAATGAACCACCGGTTCCACTTCTTCTTGGTCCTGCACAGTGATGTCGTAGCTTTGGCGTTTGATCCGATCACAAGGAAAACAATTGTGTTTCGACTACAAACCATAGATTCTCTATAAAGAAAAACTTGTGGAACACATATTTGTATTGCAATTATAATCTTATATTTGATAAGATTCTTGTAAGAAAATCTTATAACTCCACACAAAGTCAAAATTCTATAACATGATCCGTGATGATAAAATATAAATAAAAAAAAAGCAAGAGCATCAAACGTTGCTAAGCTGGAACACCAATCACCTCCCACCTGAGAGTAGAGAATCAGCGATCGAAGACCCGCCGGTAAACCCTTTAAACACGGAGGAAGAATATGGCATCGCAATACCGCTAAAACCGTCCAGCCCTCCCAAATTCATGCCGCTCCCCGCCGACAAATCCAACGGCGTTAATTCCGGCAGCGCCATGTCTCCTCTTAGATATTGTAGCACCTGCCTCATACTCGGTCTAGCCCGAGGGTCCGAATGCGAGCACAACAGGCCGAGTTTCAAAACCATTTCAACCTCTTCAAGATCGTAACCATCGGACCCAAGATTCGGATCTTTAGCTTCCATTATGTTTCCTCTGATCCACAAACCGAAAACCCATTCCACAAGCAAGAACGTCTCGTCGCTTTCGCTATGGAGCTCGATGGGTCGTCTTCCGGAAACAACTTCTAGAAGAAAGACACCAAACGCATAGACATCGGTCGCGGTCGTGGCCCGTCCGGTCCGAGAATGTTCAGGTGCTAGGTATCCCAATGTTCCAACAACGTGAGTGGTCTGTGGATCCGACCCGTGATCATATAAACGGGCCAACCCGAAATCGCCGAGTCTGCCGTTGAAATCAGCGTCTAACAGAACATTGCTAGCTTTCACGTCACGGTGGATCACCACTTGTTCCCATTCCTCGTGAAGGTAGAACAATCCGGAAGCAACTCCTTTGATGATCTTAGATCTCTGTTTCCAGTCTAAGGTTGTCTCTGGATTGTTGTATAGATACTTGTCTAAGCTTCCATTGGGCATGTAATCGTAGACCAGAAGAAGCTCTCCTCTCCGGCGACAATAACCCAAGAGAGGCACTAAATTCCGGTGACTCATCCGGCCGATACTCACGATCTCCGCCACGAACTCTTTCATACCTTGTTTGGAATCGTGTGAGACTCTCTTCACGGCGACTTCGAGCTTCGTCGTCGGGAGAATTCCTCTGTAAACCCTCCCGAACCCGCCGGATCCGAGAAGATCCTTCTCCTTAAACCCTTTCGTCGCGTGGTACAGCTCCTTGAACCTGAATCGGTTCTTCCCGAACTCTGTTTCCCAGTCGTCGAGCTCCTCTTCGAATTTCTTCTTCCTCCTCACGATGTAGAAAGCGAGGAAGATCATGGAGAAGATCAGAAATAGAGAAATCAAAGGCATACCGATTTTGTAGAAATCGGAGATTCTTCTGGGCTCGAATCGCGGAAGCTTCGGGAGCTTGGATAACGAAAGCATCGGAGCTTCGCCGTTAACCCGGAAACTCCACCCGACAACGAAATGCTCCGAGAGAACGGAACCAGTCGCAGACGAGAATCCTACATACATGTCTTGCAGAAGAATCGAAGAAAGATCTCTGACATACGAAACAAGCGGTTTCCTGGGTTTATCGGAATCGAAGGGAGCCATCGTGACATCGATTCGATGGCTACGATTGTCGTAATCGACCCAAACTTGCATCCGTTTGCGACTAATCAAGCTCAGATTCCGAAACTCGTCTTTATCGTCCCAATATCCGGCCGTCGAGTAATTAGCGGATCTCAAACCGTTGATGTCGATTCCGACGTGATTATCGTTTGGGTCTCCGAACTCGTTGCTCTGGATTGTGTCGAACTCGACGGCGAAGACGTGATTCGTTTCGTTGCCGTTGTTCAAGATGTTGAAGAGACCGATGTATTGACTGGGAAGTGCAGAAGGAAGGCCGAGCGTCGGAGCAACGACGAAGGCGATTCCATGGCCGCTTAGCGTTGGGATCTGGGAATGTATCGCGAAGACGAAGGTTGTGGAGAAGGACGAAACGTTGCCGTTTGGGGAATCTTTGAACCGGATCCGTTCGGTATAGAAGGCGTGACCGGTTGTCTGTACCGATGTGTTGGTTAGCTTCAAGAGACCGTTGGGTGTGACTGTGGCGATGCCTTGGAGTGAGATATCTGTCGGAGGATGGAAGCCATTGTAGGTGAAATTGAGAATTTGAGAGGAAGATCTCAGAGTTTGACAGAGAAGGAAGAAGAAGAAAAAGACGAGCTTGATGAACATGGCTTCCGGTTTAATCCGGTTTAGTTGGCTCAATTTTACGAAGACGATGATGTGTCAACAAAAGATGAAGAAAAATGGAAGATTTAAAGGATTTATTTTGGGCCAGGTCCGTGATTGAGTAATATGTCAGAGGTAGGTGAAGTGTGTTGATCAAGATAATATAGCTTCATTAAATAGATATTTAATTTCATTCTATGATTCACTTTATTATATTCGTTTTCGTGAGGAGTAGTATCTAACACAATCACTTTGATTTTTGACTATTACATGAATCCAGTTTGTCTGCATGTGACTGCAATTATTTGTAATTTTGTATGCTTCTTCTAGTAGTCAAATGGTCAAATCCGTGAGATGTTGATAACTTTTGTGAGGAGTAGTATCAAACACCATCACTTCGATTTTTTATTTTTTTTCTTCTTCATTACGATAGAATAATTTAGTCAAATCCAATATGTGAGTCTCTTAATATTTTTGAGTTTTTAATTACACATAACTTTTTAACGAATATATTTGTTTAGCTTTTTTCGGATTACAAAAAAACAGAGTTAGCTGAGACAGTTAACTGATTGATACATAGGCTCCGAATGGAGAAAGCGGATTAGGCGATGCGGATCAAGCAGTTCAAGCGGATCAAACGGAACAAGTGCGGTTCAAGCGGATCATGCGGAACAAGTGCGGATCAAGCGGATCATGCGGAACAAGTGCGGATCAAGCAGATCCAACGGTTCGAAATATAATGTTGAATGGTGAAAGCGGATAACAAGCGGTCCAAAATATTGTATATATTTATAATAATTTAAATTAAATTAAAAATTATTATTATATTTAGAATATAATTTCTGAATAATAAAAACAAAATTGTTTATAATTTTAGAAATAAAAAATAAAAAATATTTACTTTAAAATTATAAATTATGTCAAATGGGAGGATATAAACTTTTTAAATGTAATATAAAAAATAAAATGAGAATCATAAAGTAAGAGAGAAGAGGAGTAATAATTAATTAATTTCAAGAACTAATAAACAAAAATTTCTAGCCAATCATTATTTTTTGAAATGTGTTAGTGGATGAAATACTCAATTATTTTAATGTGTTTAAATTAGGCATGAATAAAATATTTGGAATCCGACGTAAGAAATATAGTTATTGGTTATGATGAAATGAATAAATAAATAGTATATAAGTAATATACTACAAGGTAATAAATTAATAATAATAAAAAATATTAAAACTGTATAAAACAAGGGAGAAACACTGCAAATATGAAGCGTAATTACTATTCAAGACAGATCAATAAATTCCTTCATGAATTTGCTCCGCATCTACTGTAGCGCTTATAAATACTATTTTTTATTCCTTTTAATAATCAAACCATTTGATTCCACAATTAGACGTGAATGGCGACATAACTACGAACGTTCCGTCTTGTGAAAGAACCGTCTTTGTTTCGTTCACCCATTCACAGCCATAGTTTTGTAGGAAAATAATTAAAACAGTATAAAAAATGTAGTTTAGTGTATAAATGAACTTTTCTAAAAAGTTGGCTGTATGAGTAATGTAAATGGTAAATATTGTTTTGTGTCTCATATAAAAAAAAAGTTTATTGATCTGCCTCTAGATCTAAGGAAAAAAAAAAGGTTTTTTAGACATATTGTTTCGACAGTTTTTGTCGGCGTTTGAATTATGCCTTTTTATTTGCTTTGTAATTGTAATTGGTTTTTATTACTTTTAGCGTATGGATCTGGTTGTTTTCCGTCTTTTGATTTATGAGATATGTTGGTTTTGTCCAAAGATCGTTTGATATTTTTACTGTCTTAGATTTACATTTTGTTGTTCGTTTTGAGTGTCTTTTCTGCAATTTTTGCTTCAGATTTGATCGATTTCAATCACAACATATGTAATTTTATAATGGTTATCCGTTTCGGATGTAGAACTCATTGAAAGCACACTGAGCAGAATCGCAACTCATGAGATGAGAAAAAGTAATCAGAGCTTATGAAAAATGTAAAGAAGTCTTAAAACTAGAGAGAGTTTAGAGACTCATAGAGAAATAATTTAGAGAGAGATTTTTAGAAACATGTTTTAAGGGAAATTATGAGTTTGATCGATTTCAATTACTTATCGGTGTCGGATGTAGAAATCTTCGTCATCGTTATCAACTACTCTTTGCATATATCTCTCAAAATGAATAAATTTAGAAACCATATCTCGTTGACCATAGAAATAATACTATATATAAATTTAATTTTAAATATTACAAAGACTATCAGTTCTCAAATGACGTAAACTTTCTGGATGTCTGACAGAAGTAATATACATTTTCAAAAATTAATTAATGTAGTGTGAACACTGAAAAGATATCAGAATAGATGTAACTTTTTTTTGTTTGAAAATAGAATAGATGTAAGGTTGAGAACGATGGGAAATAAAAAGGAAAGACTGGGAATTACTTTGAATTATATCGTATCAATAATGTAACTTATGTTCGTTCATCAGAGAGGAAAAAAGTGATCGACATATAATCTCTTCCTCTTCATATATTTCTTTTTATAATTTTTAATTGCAATATAATTTAAATATATTAGGGAATTCGAAATATAATATTTTGAAATGATTTATAGGTTTCTCAATTACAAACTGAAACTGGTATGCAATTAATTATACTACTTATTTAAATAAAATATTAAAAAAGTATTTCCGTGATGCAATNATAGTTAATGGACTACATGAATTAATAACTCGTTATTGTTATTGTTATTGTTTTTTTTTTTTTTTTTTTTTTTTTTTGATAACCTAGGTTGTCCGGTCGACATCCTACCGGAGAGATGGGGATTGGCTACCACATGCCAAACCAGTAAGACTTCGCGCTTTCCGACTATTGCCTAGATTGAGTTGGCCCAACTGACAAAGTCTCCTCACGGGTTTTCAACTGGACCGAAGCCCAGTGCCAGCTTCCACACATGGTCGTGATTAATGTTTCGAGCACCAGCACAGAAGAGGAATCGAACCCAGATTCCCCGTTGGTGGAACAATCCCACCTCCCCACTACCACTCGACAACGCTCATGTGGGCAGCAGAGTAAGATTTCAATGTGACATTTATGAAAAACGTGGACATACGAATGCATTGACACACACAAAAAACGTAACATAATTGTTGTGAGCATATGACTACTCCACGTTCATTTCGAATTCGGTCATCTAATGGGAAATGATGTACAAACGAAGACACAATTTGTTCTTCTTTTTATTTTATTTTTCAATTCATTAGCATTTAAATTCGAAAATATGATCTATTATTGCAAACAAAATTTTCAAAAAATTTATGCATATAAAGTTGCCCAAAATATTATTCACAGAAAAATGAAATGATGCACAACTATCAGTACTTTTAGTGACGTAAAATTCGTTCAGTGTAGGAAAATGTGAATTATGAGAAAAGGAAGGTATGGAGATGGAGGCAGAGAGAGAACAACGACTTTGAGGAGTGATGATAGTGATGGGTAAAAATGGACAACTGGTCAAAACTTGTCCACTCTATTTCTTGCAAGGAACCTTCTCAATTCAATCTTGACCGTTGATTTTTGGTGACAGTCAGCTACATACATAATGGTCGGTCTGACCATATATCTTCTTTTTTGAGTTTTCTTGGACTTCAAATTTATTCCATCCCTACTCAAACTGATTATGGTTGGACTCGGAAGTAGAAAACTACGAACATATGAAAAAATAGCAAATGAAAGAGACAAAAATAAATCGAAAATAACGAATTAATGAACAGAAAACAATAATAGTGCTGATTCAAAAGTTCTGAAGGTCTTAGGCCATCCACATTGCACATAAAATGTGATGTCTCACAGATAAAAAAATATTAAAAATACACTCTCTCATCCTTTTACTCAACTTCATACCTTCTCTTTCATCATTTCACTTAACTTTTATTAATTTTATATTTAAACATACTCCTAATTTCACTCTCTTATGTCTTCCCGGAGACACAATCTCTCCAAAACTACTCACTATTTTCTCTTTCTACTTAAATTTTATTAATTTTATATTTCAATACACCCCATTATTTCAACCAAAAACACTCTCTTTCTTCCTTTTACTCAAATTTTAATAATTTTATATTTAAAGACATCCACATTTTATTACCAATGTGGATGCTCTTAGTCGTTACGACGTTACCTAACTTATAAGGAAAAATGATATTAAAAACAAAAACAAAAAAACTTAAAAGGAAAAATAACAAGAAAAATATCCTAAAATAGTATAATTTTTTTTTATTCTAAACCTAACACCTTAAATTTAAAATTCCGAAACTAGCACAAAATAATGTAAAAATACTTGTTTATCCAAAATAAATTTAAAATAAACTTAAATATTATGTTTGAGTTCACGATTTATAATGTAGGGTTTAGTTTTTCTCCATTAAAAAAGATTTAAGGTCATTTTAATATTAAATTTGTGTTATTATTGTTATTTTCAACTAATAATACTAAGTTTGGAACAAATTTTTTTAAATATGCTATTGTTCAATTGTTTCTTGCGAGAAAGTTATGAATGTTTTTCGTTTTGTGGAATTAATGTATAAACTATTGATTGCAGAAGGAAAAAACAAATTAACTAAGCCCAGTCCAGGCTAGGCCCAGATTTATTTTGCTAATAATAAGCTAAGCCCATACATACTATGGGGAATCGAATTGAAACACAGTAAAGTTTGAACCCATTAATTAAACCGACAAATTTCTTAAAGTTTGTCAATACAAAGTTTCGTAAAACTAGTCTCATACAACTGTCATGAGCTTATTTTTTCCTTAAGCGAGTAGCTTCCGTGTTGGTGAAAAATTCATAATTAACGTTTTATGTCTCAATTGAAGATTATATTCTTTTTTTTTTTTAATCGAGGGGATCCCATCGAAATTCTAGGTCTCAAGACTAATCTCGCGAAGCGCATCCACTCTTTTCCAAGCCTTTACGAACCGCCAACGCTGGTGTCATGGTAGGAAGTGGGTTTTGTCACGGGCAAAAATCGAATCCAGGTGGGAAGCTGACGCATACCACACCCAAGCCCAACTACACTCGACCACAAGCTACTTGACGGTTATATTCTTCTTGTTTAGTAGTTGATCGTATTATATCTTCCGTAAACGAGTATCGGTGAGAATCTCATAATGAACTTCTTTATATATATTCTGAATTTTTGTTGTATGGTATGTATATATTGGTCATAAATAATATTTTGGAAAGTATGATCAAACGTGTAACAATCATATTCGACACTTTGTTCTTGGCGTTGCAGATAAAGGACACATGTGAAACTCCAACATTGACAAATCGGTAAAAGAAATGTTCAAATTATAATTCTTCTTAGAAGCCAGATATATATAACCCTTGACGCATTCTAACCATAGGGGTTAAAATAAGCTTATGGAGATTGAAATGTTTGTCTATATCGATTAATTATTTGGATAAGTTCAAGACACTATTGCAGAATTGTTCTATAGTTTATCGCTCAAGGAAACTATAAGACGTACAATTATAATACTTCTTCCTCTTTAACCACTTTAAAAGTTAGAAATAATGTTTAAGTTAACAAGTTAACTAAGGAAGTGTCGTCATCATTTAGCGTATACGAGAGTTATATGATGCCGGCTTATATATAGTTTTATGACTTTATCTCTCTAACCACAAAGTCTAATGGGAACTCATTAAAAATATAGTTGTGTAATTGACTTTCATATAGTGTATGTCTCTAATTAATGACACTGATTTTAAAAAACTGTAAAACATATATGTCGTCGACCGCTCTCTCATACGTGTGTGTGATTGTCACATTTTCGTAAACTGATTTTCTCGGAAGACATTGTTTATTTAGAGATCACACATTTGTTTACATTTTCGTTTTTCGTTTTTCTCGAATGACATTGTTTTTCATTTATTAAGAGATCACACATTTGTAATTGTCATTTTACTTCTTAATTATAAATGTTTTCATATAAGAAAAGTTCAAATACATTTCAGACGCACATTACTCACTTTGAACTCGAATCATGATACAACGACATTATTACAACTCCTTTAGCTACAAAGCAAGTTGGAGAAATTTTTTTTATCGTATTATATAAAACGGAAGTTTTCGTGAATGTGACATGTAAGATAATTAATATGATGATTATTTTCGGCTGTTCGAATTTTATGAAAATGTAAACGCTAAACCAATAAAATAACCAATCATCACATCAGTTATCTATACTTTGTGTCGGTTGAGCAAGAAAAAGTCGGCTCTGACTTTTAAATAACAATGTATATTTAACTGTTCTCTTGACCTAATTAACATCACCTTGTGATTTATCAAATTTACATCTCTTCACAAATTAAAACACTCCCTTTATATTCGATTTGTTTATCTACTCTCTCGATCATATATACAAATGAATAGAAAAAACTTGGATCGTCGATCAAATTCATGGTCCGGACAAGCAAGACCATACATATGCGAGTTTTGCGAGAGAGGTTTCTCCAACGCACAGGCTTTAGGAGGGCACATGAACATCCACAGGAAAGACAGAGCAAAGCTTCGACAAGCAAACCTAAAAGAAGAAGATAGTGAAGACGCCATGTCCACCACTTCGAGAAATCCGTTCGAGCAAGATCTTATTGAAATACCTTTCTTCGTTGATACGGTAGGTCCAACAACAAAAGAAGACAGTAATAAAAGTGGAAACTATTTGCGAGATGAAGAAGAGAAGAAAATGAGGATACTTCAAAAGGCGTTATCCCAAGAAAGTGCAGAAGTGTTAGATCTCGAGCTTCGTCTAGGATTAGATCCTTGTAAGAAGTCACCAAGTACATAATTATGTGAATAGGTTAATCACCAAGTATATATGTAATTATGTGAAATAGTTTAAATTTGTTTGGTTCGGTTGATTAGCTATTGAATTGTTAATATTACACTAAAACTAACATTTATGTAAATAGTGGTATATATCTGATTGTGATGAGATTTTAATCATTACTTTGTTTCCAGTATATATGGTTTATTTTCCACGAATGCGTAGGATGGTAGTTACGGTTTAAGCATTTTTTTTTTTAAAAAGCCTATGAAACACAAATACAGGATAATAAGAAACTATGAAAGAAAAAGAAAAAAAAAAAAAAATGTGTGTATAGTGTGAAAGTTAATGTAATGACATTCTTATCAGACAAAAACGAGTGGGAGCTGTTTACATGAACACAGCGGTTCTGGTTTCTTAAATAGGAAGTTGTTTACTCGCAAGCGAAGAAACATAATTAAAAGAAGAGCAGAGAAAGGAAAGAGAAACTAGACAAGGAAAGTGGAGATCACATATGTAGTGTCTTCATTAGGTTTCAACTTTCATATACACCCATGCATGGTTATAGTACCAAGTTTTTTCATGAAATCCGGACCGGATTTTTAACAGCTGTCTGAAAAATCTTTAAACAATTTATAAACTATATCTTTGATGCAATCAAAATACACATTACGTAAAATATAATATCAAGATAGTAGTTTTTTTTTTGGCTAAAATTNTCAAAATCAAGATAGTTACAAGATAGTTACACGATAGATCGTCTTCATTGCACAGCTCAAGACACATGGGAATTTGTTGACAATTATGGTTTATAAATGGGCTCAAAAATTTTGTTCGCTTTAGGCAGCAAAACATTCTGGGCCGGGCCAGAATAGAGAGTGTATAACAAAACCAAATGTGTCTGAATCAATTATATACTGAATCAATTATATACTGAACCAATTAAAAACATACCAATTTAAATTAGTTCAAAAAAGATTATTTGGATGGTCATTATAGGCCTCGACGTTTTATCCATACCCAAAATTCGAATTCGAATCTGATCTGAAGTAGCGAGTTCGGATTCTCAAAAATATTCGAATGGGGCTTACCACTTAGTATATTGGATATGGGGTCATGTTCGGATATAACCCGAAATTCAAAGTAAACACGAACGTCGAAGTTTTTTTTTAATACACATCTGAAATCGGGTTTTGATCATAGTATAGGTAGAAATATCCGAACTTATCCGAAATTATAATTATTTCGGTTACAAAATATCCGATGTAACTAGATCCAAAATGTTATTCAGGTAAGAGCATATTCTAATCAGTTTACTAAACCCAAACCGATAAATACTGAATCGAACCCGACCCAATGGTTTAAAATACTCGAACGGAATCTCTGAACTTAAACCCAAAAAATCCGATCCGAATCCGAACGGATATCCGTTGTTGTACTCATTTCCCCACAACGAGTGTCAATCATATGAAAAAAGAGCTTCCAAAGTCTTTCCTTCGAGAAACTTCTCCGACATTGTTTTAGGTATAAATAAAGAAAATAATCACGGTCTAGATCATGCCACGTGTTTTAAAGATGACGTGGGATCCGATGTGGCATTTTAAATAATCACGGTCAACTCGTTCTCTTTGTTTTTTCCATTTCGGTCTCCCCTTCTCTGTCATCATCAACAAACGGAGAAACGCTTTGAATTTGTTGCTTGCTGGTGTCGATATCTTTGTTTGTGTGTGGTTTTGGGATAATCTCTGCCATGAATGGAAAAGTTCGGATTGGGGAATGTAAAGCGAGTGTTGTTTACATGTCCGGTTACCTACCAGGAACTACGCCGGAGAAATCACCGATTCTCTCTCCTGTTCCCGTGCGGTTACCGGATGCCGGAGATTCTTGGAAAGATGTATGTGGCCGCGGTTGTGGATTCGCTATGGCTATTTCAGGTTGGATTAAAAAAAAAAAGCTTTCTGTGTTTTCTCGGATTTTGTGAATTCGGAAGCTTTCTTTCATTTATATGAATCAAAACTTGTTATGTTGCTGGGTTTTAGATAATGGAAAGCTTATAACTTGGGGTTCTTCTGATGATGAAGGACAGAACTATGTGGCTTCTGGACACCATGGGGTAAATTTTCATTAAGAGATGATGGAATTTTCTTCTTTTTTTGTTTGGTTACGAATTGATTGATTCCATTATTGAATGCGATCGGTTAAGGAAACTCCAGAGCCGTTTCCTCTTCCCACGGAGGCTCCAGTCATACAGGCTTCTGCAGGATGGGCACATTGTGCGGTTGTAACAGGTAAATGATTAGCACATTGTGCTTGTTATTCGCAATGGTTTATGTTTGAAGTGCCAAGGTGGAATATTAAGGATTGGATCAGTTGAAACACGAAAAAGTATTTATGATACTTTTTTCTTCTTTTCTTCTGAAGACCTGTGTGTTGGTGTTATAGAGGGTGGTGAAGCATTTACTTGGGGTTGGAAGGAGTGCATTCCATCAAAAGATATTGGTGGAAAGCAGCAGATTGGATCGAGTGAGCAAGGTGAGATCGGTTGGAATATCATCCGTTTTATTACTGTTACTTGTTCATCATTGACGGATATGGTATGCTCTCAATTGTATAGTGACTCCACTGTCCCAAGGTTCAAATGCATCCAGCGGTATGACATTACAGAATGAGAACAGAAAGGTTGGAGAGGAACCGGTGAAGCGGCGACGGGTTTCAACCGCCAAAGATGAAACGGAAGGCCTTACATCTGGAGAGGACTTCTTTGCTACGACGCATTCACTTGTGAGTGTTGGCCTTGGAGTGAGGATCACCAGTGTTGCTACTGGTGGTCGGCATACTCTGGCATTGTCAGGTGAAGTTGAATAAACGACTTCTTTACAAATCCGAGATGAAGCTGCTTCCTTGTAGTCGCAGCATGTGGTTTTTTAGCCTAGGTTATGTGAAGCCTGAAGATTTCATTGAGGATGATTGCATCTTGTGTGTCATGTTTCTGCCCAAGTTTCAGATATAGGACAGGTTTGGGGTTGGGGATATGGAGGCGAAGGGCAATTAGAATTGGGTTCCCGGATCAAAATGGTGTCGTCTCCTCATCTAATACCTTGCTTTGAATCACCTGGACCTGGAGATGAAAGATTTTTCATATTACGTCAAGGGACAGCAACCACATCAACTCAAGTCTCAAGAATTCCTGGTCAGTATATAAAGGCGATTTCTTGTGGAGGGCGTCATAGTGCGGCAATTACAGGTCTGCTGTGACTTCTAAGTTATTTCTCCTCTGTATGGTTGATTTGGCTTAGTATGGAAAAAAAAAACGTTGCTTTTCAGTATTTGTATTTCTCAAGTTTGTATTTCAGACTGTTTTAGAAAATTTTAATGGTGTGATCTTGATTGGTCGTCCTTCCTAGTTGCAGATGCTGGAGGGTTAATAACTTTTGGCTGGGGACTCTATGGACATGTGAATGTTGTACTTCTTATTAATCTTGTCTGATTTTTAAACTGACGGAGCCTTGAATAATGTGCTCATGCTAACCCGACAATTTTCCTGGCATTTAGTGTGGCCACGGAAACACAAATGATCAGTTAAGGCCTATGGTTGTGTCAGCAGTGCAGAATGTTCGGATGGAAAGTGTAGCAGCTGGATTGTGGCATACTATTTGCATCTCTAGTGACGGTAAAGTGTTTGCCTTTGGCGGAAACCAATTTGGGCAACTGGGAACTGGCACTGATCATGCTGAGGTACATCTTTTGCAATCCAGAATTACCAACTTCTGCTTGAAAATTTTGTGCAATTCATGAACTGAAACATCTGGTATACTCAACTATTGTATCATCACTCTTCTGATTTAGACGATACCGAGGTTGCTGGATGGCCAGAACTTAGAGAACAAACATGCAAGAGTAGTTAGTTGCGGAGCGCGGCATAGTGCGGTTTTGGCAGGTATGTGTTTCGAATGTTAATGGCAGAAAGGGACCTCTCCGAACCGAACTGAGCCCTAGCAACTCGGCATTTGTTTTCAGTTGTTTTAACAAGAAGAAACTAAAGAGCCCTAGCTTGTGAGATGCTACACCTTGTCTTCAGGTCTCCTTTTGAATTGTGTTAGTTTTAATATGTGGTCTCTCTTTTAAGATAAAAAAGTTATCTCCTTCCTTTCTAACACATATGACATGTTCGTGAAACACTCTCTGTTCTGTTCTGTGATATATGCCTTAATGTTGATGATGCTCCCCTAAGTTTAGTTCACGATAATATCTTTGAAAGTGGTTCTAAATGTTTTATCTGTTTTACTTATTCGTGCTGCTGTTTTGTTTTTGTTTTGTTTATGCAGAAGATGGTCAGTTGCTATGCTGGGGATGGAACAAATACGGACAGGTAAGATGTTGTTCCTGTTTTGGTTTGGTAAGCGGTTATGGCTAATTATCACTGTATAGGCATCTCATTTTGGCATCCCTCTTGTTACTCAACAGCTGGGTCTAGGGGACACGATTGACCGGAACAGTCCTACACAAGTTCAGCTCGATGGCTGTAGACTGAGAAAAGTGGCGTGTGGATGGTGGCATACGTTACTACTAGCTGACTCACCCACTTGAGAAAAGAGATGCTTATAGGTTTGACAAAAGCTGTACATACATACAGGTTTTTTGCTGTATGTGTTTTCGTCTTCAATCTTTCCCTATCTTCATGTTTTTTTTTCTAGGGACAGAGCTTTGACTTTGCATTGTATCACATGGGGAAGTTGCGGAACAGAACAATAAAACTGTTTGGTATGAAAGAATCTTAGGGTTTCTTTAGATGAATGTAAAAACAGTATATTTTTTATTTTTTAGATTTGTCAAGAACAAGAGTTCATGTCACAGTACTTGCCAGTTCTATTTCACTTGTATCAAGAATCAGAAAAGTTATGCATACACTCAACTCAACTTTATTAGAAAAAACAAATGAAATACAAGATTTCCTCCCAAAACAAGAGGTGTGAGTCATACTGCTCTTACAAAATATTTTTTGGCCCAAATATTTTTTTTTTTTANATCGTATATTAATAATTTTTCTTTTAAGTTTAGAGTATATTTATAATTTTCTTTTTTTAAGTTTGATCGTGGTTGTAGATTATAAACTTTTAAGCTTTATTTTGTCACTTTCCTTTATTATAAGTTTTCCTTAATTATAATTATACTTTTTTTTTTGTAAAATTGTCTTTTTACTTTACAATTTTTAATATTTACTTTAATTCATTTTTACTAAGATTTGCCTTTTTTAGTTTAACCTTTTTAATATTTATTTTAATTTATTTTTACTTTTTTAATTAAATTGACACATGTCAAGATCTAAATTAACAACCGTGACAAATGTCACGATCTCGTGAGTTATAATTTTGCATACGTGTCGCGCTCACGTTGAGGGATCCTGCTTTATATAATAAGATCCTATTGGGAAATGTCTAGGTTCAAAAAAAAATGTTTAGGAAGGTCAAGGTTCAAAAAAAAAAAATGTTAAGAAAGGTTTAGTGGGAGTGATTTTGTCCATTTTTTTTTATAAATTTCCCTATTTTTTTTCCTATTCAATTGCTTACATTAGCTCGATCCAATTGATTCTTATCGAGTTTTTTTCCACCCTTTTGTGATGCATTTTGCCGAAATATGAGTGTTTTGCCAATATCAGAAGAAAGGTATAAAAAACGGATCAAAGATTTACAGCTTCAAGTTTTGATCAGTGCTTTTATATATAGTTTAATGAGAGCTGCCGTCGAAACTGAAATAGAATTAGCTACCAAAGTAAATAAAGAATTTGGCTTTCTTATGATGACATTGTTTGGTTGATTTATAAATGATGGAAACAAAAAAATTGACAAGAAGCTAGCTATAACTGTATCGATAAAATTCATCGATGTCGTTAGTGGAATATCAG
Source organism: Eutrema yunnanense (assembly GCA_002933935.1). Taxonomy (NCBI): domain Eukaryota; kingdom Viridiplantae; phylum Streptophyta; class Magnoliopsida; order Brassicales; family Brassicaceae; genus Eutrema; species Eutrema yunnanense. The sequence continues at coordinate 91,432 of PKML01065682.1, read as the reverse complement.
TTGCAGTAGATGATCGAATTTCACAACACTTATGGCACTGAGGATCAATAACTGTGACCAAGAAATGTCCTAATTTTCCGTTTCTACTCTGCTCATTTGCTCAACGTATAACAAGATGATGTGTTTTCTAAGTATGGTGTGGTGGATTAAGCCAGAAATACTTGTATGTAAAATATCAGCTTAAGTTCAAGAAACATTAATGGATTGGATCTGAAGCAAAATGTTGTCATCAAAGCTACAAGATGTTCTCAACATTCCAAGAAAAAAAGTCGAGGTTGTTTCCCGAACTAAACCGAGGCCAAGATCCAAAATGTGACATGAGAAGAAACGGCGATTTGAACCCAAGTGACGAAAGAAAGCGCTACAGCTACTTCATACCTAGGACATGAAAATTGGTCTTGAAGATCGCAATACTTGAGATCTTTGGCATATAAGACTACAACTCCTGCTGATGAACATGCAGCTGCAAGAGATAACATTGCAGTCACCTGCAAAAAAACGTTCCACAAGAAAACAATTCAATCATTGGAAAGGATTTTGAGTCCAAAGTATGGAGCAAGAAGCAGCTCTCTATCATTACAGATCACTAAATTAGAAAAAGAACGTGGTTACATACCCAATCACCAACGACGAATAAGCTAATCAAAATCTGGTTTTGGAGATCTTTCTTGCTCCTCAGAGCATAAACATCAAGACATGCGAGCCCAAAGCTCCACAGCAATTGAAGACCCATCGAAGCAATCAAGTAGCTGAAACCAACCAAAATTCCTATTGAGGTAAATTTCTTACTTTGCACAGATGATTTACACCAAGATTGCATAGAAATCCATTACCCTTAGCTCCTAAATATCTAACCGAACAAAAACGAGACTTAAAAGAAGCGAAAAATCATACCAAAAAGCAGTGCGAAGAGAGAAATCTGTCGAAGAGACCATAACGCCGATGGATGCAGCAGCTGAAGCACATTGTCCGATTCTCAGTAACAGGCCACACACAGTTCCTGGACCTCCGAAAATCTTCTTCATCTCAATGTTAAATTAGTCGATTTTGTCTTCCCAACCCAGAAAATTCCGATAAATCAGCGAGGAAAGAGAAGCCACCAAGAGAAACCCTAGTTTCGCAATTAAAAAGCTACATTTGCTTCAGGAGGAATTTTGGCCGGGAATAGAAAATGCAGAGGAACTCCATAGCTAAGAAGGAACCCTAGAAGATGACTGAAACCTACTAATAGGAGTTTCCGAAAATTGCTCTAGATTCGATTATATAAGCTTCTTCGTCTTTCTCCTTTGACATTTCCTCTTTTTTGCTTTGCTTTTTAAGTTCGTGAGCGAGTGGACTGAGAGAGGATGCGTCTGACGTGGCAGACAAATCTATCTATTCTATTAAAATCAGAAAAACAAATTTTCACTTTTATAATGTTTTTTTTAGCTATAAAAGGAACGATTTTAATTTTGTTTCGGTATTTTGGATTGAACTAATTAATCGCAATTACAGGAGTTAATTAAGCAATTACTAAAATACCATCTCGGAACCGTTTGGAGATTCATCCACGTGTTTGAAATCTGGCCGTTGTAAGAATAAAATCCCCACGATTTTCCCGCTCTATCGTCTCCTTTTTTTTTTTTTTTTTTACCAAAAATCTATAATCGCACTCCTAAAGATCTGACAATGGCGAACGAAATCGGAGACTTCGAGCTGAACACCGGAGCAAAGATCCCATCCATCGGTCTCGGGACATGGCAGGCAGCTCCTGGCATCGTCGGAGACGCCGTCGCCGCCGCCGTGAAGGTTCGTCACTGATTTCCGTCTCATTTGACTGATCCCTAGAGGTTTTTGGTTAGATTTCAGATCTACTTTCTTTTCCCCTCTGTGTTGTTGATTGATCTCGGGATTTTAGGGATTGAATAATCGGAGATGTTCGTTTCATTAGTAGAAGAACTGAAACATATCATCATTTTTCGTGCTGCAGATTGGCTATCAGCATATTGATTGTGCTTCAAGATATGGCAATGAAATGGAGGTAAATCCATTCTATGGCTCACCGATCTGAATTTTTTGCATCTCTGTTAAATTTTGTAAACTCTTTTTTGCACCTGCAGATTGGAAAAGTTCTGAAGAAGTTGTTTGATGATGGCGTAGTGAAGCGTGAGAAGATGTTCATCACATCAAAAATCTGGTATTTTGTTCATAACGTTTCTGTTCTCTTTATATCTCTTACGCAGTTTCAGTTTCCCTTGCGCGTCTGCTTAGCCTCTTAACCTACAAATGATGCCGTGACAGGTTGACTGATCTTGACCCTCCGGATGTGCAGGAGGCATTGAACAGAACTCTACATGATCTGCAGCTTGATTATGTCGACCTGTATCTCGTAAGCACTGCTCTCATATCTTTCAATATCTAGCCTGAATCGTGCTTAGTGAAATAGTTGGATCTCTGGATTTGAAACTCTAATTATGCTTTGCTTATTCTTCAATTGGATCTTTTTTTTTATCAAGATGCACTGGCCTGTTCGGTTGAAGAAAGGCACTGTTGACTTTAAGCCCGAGAACCTTATGCCTATTGATATTCCTAGCACATGGAAAGCAATGGAAGCACTGTATGATTCAGGCAAGGCACGAGCCATTGGCGTAAGCAATTTCTCCACGAAGAAACTCTCGGATCTCGTGGAGGTTGCTCGCGTTCCTCCTGCTGTAAACCAGGTCGAATGTCATCCTTCATGGCAACAACATAAGCTACATGAGTTCTGCAAGCTCAAAGGAATCCACCTTTCAGTAAGTTTGAAACATTGGCCAAATCATTACAAAACTTTGAGGAAATTTATTTTTTATACACTTGTGAAATATATGATTGTCGCAGGGATATTCGCCATTGGGTTCTCCAGGAACAACATGGGTGAAGACCGATGTTCTAAAGAATCAGGTTCTGGAAACGGTTGCAAAAGAACTCGGGAAGTCTCCTGCACAAACCGCCCTTCGATGGGGTCTTCAAATGGGTCATAGTGTACTTCCCAAAAGCACAAACGATGGGAGAATCAGAGAGAATTTTGAGGTACTTGGATGGTCAATTCCAGAAGAAATGTTTGACAGGTTTTCTGAGATACAACAGGCAAGTCAAACCACAACCACAAACATCTCTGTATGCAAATTGCGAATCTATATAAATATTAAAACATCATTTTTGGCGTTCTCTTCACTGTGCAGACTAGGTTTGTCCAAGGTACATCGTTTGTTCATGAGACGTTGAGTCCTTACAAGACACTTCAAGAGCTTTGGGATGGTGAGATATAGTTCAAAAAGACGTCTTTTGTTGAATTTCAAAACTTAACCAATTTCCTCTAAGTACCGAAAAAACTATTTTCCACTTGTTTTTTTTTCCATTCTTGTTGATCGATTGCAATAATGTGTAAAACATTTCAATATATGAAAGTAAAGATAAATTTTGCAGATTTATGAGATTACTGTTTCTTAAGTTCAACTTGCGAATCACCAAGAATATAGCAGTTAATTTTGTATAGAAAACATTAAAGATTAGAATTGAACTGTAGAATCAGATTCCATTGGCATCAAAACTTATCTTTCATAAATCAGAAAAACAAAATACGAGTACGCATATAGAGAAAATCCAATGAAACATTAAAAAACAAACAAGAGGCAGCTTAGATTTCTCTCTCTTTCACTCTCTCACTCAGTGTTGTTTGGTTTCGACCTTCTTCTTCTGCCAGAGCCTGTCCACGCCACTGTCTGCGTCTCCCTGCAATTTATGATTCATTCAATCAAAACGTCAATAGACAAACACAATCATACACTTTGCTATAACAATTGAGATGATTCCAAAGTAATTTCAAGTTGATTAGGGGGAGTTATCACAAACCTGAGCTCGGACAAATCCGCAGAGAGCAAATGTGGTGAATTGGCCATTGTAGGTACCATCGGCAGCAAGATGACCAATGTTAAGCTGAACAGAAGCATGATCCTTGGAGGTGATCAATCTGTTTGTGGCCGAGCTACAGATTACAACCAGACAAGAGAATCAGCTTACTATAATCAAAAACAGACAACACAATGTAAAAAAACAACAAAAGCTGATATACCATTTTCTCGGAATGTATAGCTCAGTAATCTGCCCTTCTTCGTTTTGCATGGTTTTAGCCAAAAAAATACGATCTGATCTATAAGAAAACCGGTAAACAATAATATCTGATGAGCAATTAGAATATCGTTTTAAAGAGAGAAATATTCGTCAAAATACGAAGGATGAAGTGCAGAGTAATCGCAACGAAAATCGACAGCGAGGATTGTACACGAAACGCTTTCAGCACAGCGATATATATATATATTTCACGACATCAATATCTCAATGATTCTGACGCGTTTATCAGCAAAACAGAGAAGGATAAACGAATAATCAGCACGAGATCACTGGAAGAAGGAGATTAGGAGCCTAAGGAGAAATTCTCACCTGAGGGGAAGAAGAATCTGAGTGCAGTCCGGCGGCGATTGAAAAAGGGATTAAAAAGCAAATTATGTTATTTATAGTCGCGAGCTCTTAGGGTTTGCTTATATCACAGGGGATGTTAAAGACTACTATACCCTTCATGTTTTGAGAACCGAACCAATTTGAGCGGATATATAAAAATGATACGAACCGAACCAAACCACTAAAGTTTATCAACCAGAATTAAACCGACAGGAATTTGTAACTTGTTAGATGTTCTAACTTCTAACTTCTAACCATTATCGCTTTTGCTGAATCATCTGAATCGAATCCAAGCCAAACTGATACTGGTTTAACCGAATTGAATCGAATCCAAGCCAAACTGAGACTGGTTTAAAAATAAAATCGTCCCGGTTTATTTGTTCTTTTTAGGTTACTTTTGGTTTTGGCTAGTGAGAACGTAAAAATCGAATTAATTCGTACCAAACCAGAATAAGTTGGATTTATCTGGACGAGTTTTAGCAGTTTTTCCCGCAATTTTTTTTCAAAAGATAGCTTTGTAGACAGTTGTTTTACTAGCAGGCGACGATGATACACATACAAATCTCGACGAAAGCAAAACTGGTGTTTACAAGTTTCTTCTTTGTTTCGTAATAATGAAGAATTTCATATTCAACAAGCGACTCTTCTCATAAAGACATAAACATCTCAATAAACCCGAGATCGATCAAAAACAATATTAATCTAATGATTGTGACTGTAAAATTTCAAAAACTCACACATGAATCACTTCATCGAAAGCTTAACCCATTAACACAAATTGGTTTATGTCCCGAAACTGCGGTCTCCAGCATCTCCAAGCCCAGGGATTATGAACCTAATTCATAATGAATGTATGAACGGCATTAAAATTCCATCTATTTGCTAGTTTTCTTCGAGAAATCAAGAATCCAATAATGGAAACCTGAACTTTTCATATCGCTACAAAGTGCATAAAAGCCAGCCTGACTTACCCCTTTTCATTGACTTCAGGATCGATAATTCCAGTATATACATGAAGTCTGCAATGTTGCAAACAGAATCCAAACAATTTAGTAATCCCGCCAAATGCCAAACAAGTAAAGAGTTTTGGTACTGATACCCGGGGTATTTCTCATTCAGCTTCGATAGTGCAGGAGGCGCAGCAACCGCACAAATCTGTAATCAGGGAGATACCGCATAAAGCAAAATATATAACTAACGGATATTCTTCTGTAGCCAACATTTCAGAGAAAAGCTGCCCCAATATATATGCTTACCACTTTGATTTGCTGGACAGACAAACCACGTTCCTTCAATAGATCCATCGCCGCAATTATGGTACCGCCTAAAATACAAACAACCCATTTTATGAAGCCTAGAGAAACCAAATTGTTAACAAACCTACGCTTCTAGTTATGAAGAATTCGGTATTACCATGTCATGCGTTCACATTTACATTTGAGACACATCAAAATACTAATTACACTTGTTCAGGTATGGTGGTGGCTAAAATGATTAAAAACTCGGTACATTACAAAAATTGACAAGGATTCTTTACCTGTGGCAAGCATTGGGTCGACCAAAAATACTCTTGAATTCTTGGAAAATTCATTAGGCAACCTAAAGAAGTTGCATCAAATCTGTTATTGTAAACAATTTAGTGACTACATAATAATACTGCAGAGAAGTTCTTACTTGTTAAGATAAACCGAAGGCAAAAGTGTTTTCTCATCCCTACTTATCCCTGGTAAAAAAGGATAAACACGGTGACATCATAAGCTATAGATAAAAGTCTTTATTTTGAAATCTATCTTCAAGCAAGAGATGATATAATGAAAAATACCTACCTAAATGATATATTTTATTCGCAGGCAAAACTGATGATGCGTGTTCCGCAAGAGCAAGACCAGCTCTTAAGATCGGAACAACCTACACAGAGACAAAAACCAAGAATAAGAAATGTCTACTTCTTGGACTGAGAGGAAAATATAGAAAATGGGTTTTGGGGATAGACAAACCGCTATAGGCTCTCTAGGATCAATGAATTCAACAGAAGCAGCACCCATTGGAGACATTATTTCTCCAACAACGGTTGGCTTGTACCACATAAGAAAAAAAAAATCAAGAAACAATAAGCAAAAACCGGAGAGAACGAATTAAAGAAGAAAACAAAAAAGAGAGATGTGAAACTTTGTCTAAACGCACCAGCCACTCTCGTGCCGCTTCGTACATCAATAGTCTCCCTAGTTCAGCTATTGCATTCCCTAAGATAATTTAAAAAGAAACTCAGATTTGAAAGGGCAACACAGACTTTATTGCAGCAAAATGAAAACCTGTCCAGTTTTTCAAACACAACCTAACAGCTAACGATTGTTCCTAGGAATCAGAAAAACCAATAAACTGATGTAAATTTGGTCCTAGACACTAACAGTGGTAAAAAAACTGCAGAGATGCTCATCAAAATCTTATCTACTCACTGAAAATGGGACAAGGAGTTTGCTCATTTCTCAGGACGGAGATCCAGTGTTTGATCAAAGGATGTGGTGGCACGAAGACCTGAAACCAGAATCAATTCCATCTCTTTTCACTTTCAAACAAACAGAAAAAACACCAGAATCTATGATTAATCCGAATCAATTTACCAGCATCCTATTGCTTCCGTTAATCGAGCCTTCCGACGCCGCCATTCTTGCTCGAACCGGAATATTCCGCCGGGAAACAGAAGCACCCAAAATCTATAGAATCCGAAATTCGAAATCAGAATCAGTTCGTCGAATACTTAAAAGGGTTCACTCGAGAAGTGTGGTTCGACATATATATATATAGTGGTTACCTGACCGAGAATGGGGGAGGAATTAAAGGAGAGGAGAGAGGAAGGATTAGGGTTTAGGCGACCGCATTGTTGTTGTCGGGGAGCAAAACGCAGCGTTTCAGAGTAACATCGGAAAGCGTTACTAACTGAGCACGCCATTTCTCTCGACGATGTTTCGAATAATGGTTTAAGAATTTTAGAAAGACGATAGAGCGCAAGATAAACCGGCCGTCACAACTGTACCGAACATTTTTGGGTCTACGATTTACGATTGTTTTTATTTGGGAAACCCATTGGGCTTTTTTTATAAATCCAAGATGTGTGTAACTGAGTAATCCAGTTGTTCTTTCTCTATAAATATACATAACTTTACACTCGAGAGGTCTCCAATGTTATTACAAGCCATTGGTAACAAAAATCTATCTTCTCACGGATTCAAATAAAATCTGAGATACTCGGAGTTGGGGTGGTCCCTGAGTTTAGCCATTGCTCTCCGTTCGATCTTCCGAATCCATTCTTTGCTAACTCTAAGAAGCTTCCCAATCTCTTCTAGAGACTTGGGCCTGTAGTCTTCAAGTCCATAACGTAGAACCATCACTTGCTTCTCTCTTGGCTCTAGTCCTTCTAGAAGATCATGTACGTCTCTCCTTGCGCTCTGCCTCATCACAGCCTCCTCGGGACTCTCCATCGTCGTGTCCGGTGTAAATTCCTGCATGCACCAAAAAGTTTCAAATCTTGGTCCTTGTTCGATATACGATTCTAAAAACCAATAATTGAACTGAAACAAATCCAAAAAAAAAAGTGAAACTCCACGGTCCACATGAATTGCTAAATATTCATAGTTTCTGCGCATTTTGGTTCAGAATGACATACCAGGAATTTTGTAGTAAAGCAATCTCCGACTTTCTTGTCGATTGAACCAACCACTTTCAGGCATTGGTTAGCTGCTCGAATCTTCTTCAACGAGTAGCCTGTTAATTTCGAAATCTCCTCATCAGCAGGATATTTTATCCCGTGGCTCGTTTTCAAGGTCTTACGAGCCTTTTGTATCTGACTCATAGTTCGGATTATTGACGACTGCCAAAAGAAACAGAGACGATCAACAAATAAGAAAATGAAAGAAGCTATTAAATCAAACGATTGAAAAATCAAAATGCACAAACAGGAATATGGACGCCTCTTGCATGCCGTGACACCATCATGGACATCGATTTCCTTATCCAATATTGTACATATGTCGAAAACTTGTAACCCCTTGTGTGATCAAACCTCTCTGCTCCTTGTAACACTCCCACATTCCCTGCCTATACAACCCACAAGCATGAGCATTACAAAAAAACGAACTGCAATCACAATTTTAAAACTTCCCACTTGAAAAGTTTTATCATTTGGCAAGAAGCTTCCCGTTTTTTTTAATTTACGAAATCATAAAGTTAAGCTAAAAAGTTGGATTTTTGCAGGAATCTTAATAGTTAATACAATTCTAAGGAGAGAATAAGAACCTGAATTAAATCTTCGTGGGCTATCCCCAGTCCACGGTAATTTCTTGCGAGGAAGAGAACCAAAGACCGGGTGCTTTTCAACAGTTCATCTCTACAGTACCAACCGTAATGTAAATTGCGCATCAGAAGTTTCTCGTTCATCCCTGAAGCTTCAGCCCAACAACTCATACTCGCTACCTTACCACTTTCCTCTTCCAGTTTCGTTCTGATTCTCTCCATGTCCGCCACTATCTTCAAAAGCCACATGAGAGTGTCATAAGAATTTCTTGCTAACTAAAAAGTGAAAAAGGATAAAAATCAGTTACAGGAAGAATTTCACACTGAACCTTGACTCCTGTTGACATCTCAGCCTCGTTTCTAGATATCCTCTCTCTTTTCTTTCTATATTTTGATGACTTTCTCGCTCTAGGGACATCAATATCGTTCCATGTGGTTCTTGAAACGATTGACGAAGAACGCTGATCAGCTTTTCCGGTACTCAAAGTTGACCTTCTTGCTTTCTTTTTCAGTTTTCTTCTCGAAGGCACAAAGGTCTGCTGTTCTGTTGTAGTAACCACCAACTCGGTTCTTGTGTCAGATAAGCATGAGGTGACTGAAGAACCACGGGACCTAGAAAGACAAGTCTTGAATAACTCAGTAGCCCCCAACTTCCCCATTTGCAACATAATATCTCTTTCCATTCTTAACGAGTCCAAGGCGACAAAAGTTTCCTCTAGTGCCAAAAGGTTCTTCCCTAGTAAACTGTATTGCAACATGCTACGAGATGAATGGGCTTTTTCTGCAGATGACATTTGTTCTCCAACGCCAATACTTTCCTGTAAAAAAATGGATTCTGAGAATCACAAAGAAGGAAAGAGAGTACAAATTAATAGTGTTCCATCTGCATTACACACCTTTGGATCTTTGAGCTCTACATACACCTTTGGAGTTGCAGATGCACAGCCACATGCTTTTAGAGGATATTTCTGGTGAAATCTGCTTTCCTCTTTGATTGAGGATAGGAACGACCACCTCGTTGCGACCAAAGGATTCACCGGAATTCTAACTGAAACATCAAAGTAACCAAGAGGTCATATCTAGGAAGAACACTACTAATCTATGCAAAGTGTGGTTCATCATATTCGTCAATTAGAGATTCGATGACATAATCTCGAGTGATTCTTACTCACCGAAAATGGGGAAAGGAGTTTGCTCGCATCGCAAGAGGGAGAGCCAATGTTTGATCAAAGGATGAGGAGGTACGAAGACCTGATCCAAAGGAAAATCCGCGAGAAATTCAATTTCAAATTTCAGTGGCAAATGAAGAGAGAGTTCAGAGACAGCATCATCGAGAGCTAATGTAATCGTTAATTACCAGCATACTATTGGTCGAGCCAATCGACGAGGCCATACTCGATCGCAACAAGATACGTGGCCGAGAAGAAGAAGAAGAAGAAGAATGGAGATGATTACTGGAGATATAGTTTTGTGTATTGTATGGTCTACGTCTTCTCTCTCCCTTGTGATTTTGCCTCTATTCGTTGCCACACTTTCTATTTTTCCTTTTGTGTTTTGTGTGAATTGTGTTTTTTTTTTTTTTGGGTCAATCAATACTTTAGAGGAGAGCAGTTATCTGTCAAAGAAAAAAAAGCAGAGACTAGGAGATCGTGAGATCGTTTCTAGAACCGTAAACGAAGAACAGAAGATTCACTTAGAAACATTTTCATTAAGCACTCCCATAAAAATCCAACAAACGTGAACATCGATACTACTTTTATATTGAACCATGTCAACCCTTTTTGGATCTCCCTTTTAGATCTAGATTTCTCAATCTGGTGTTGCCACCTGTACCCTTATTCCTCCACATAAAGCATCCTTGTATGAACCCTTTTCTTATCAACGTTTTATGCAATTGGGATGGTTTCTCTTCTAGTTGGGATTGGGCTGGATTCTCTTCTAGTTGGGCCTGAGATGTGAAGTTCTGAACTAGACTTGTTGTATTTGGTGTTGTTTCTCTTACAGCCCCCCTCAAACTTGTGGTTGGAGGAAGACAAACACCAAGTTTGCTGCGAAGAGAGATGAATGGTAGACGTGGAAGAGACTTAGTAAAGATGTCCGCCAGTTGAAACTGAGCTGGGATATGACAAGTCTCGATAACACCAAGGGCTACTTTCTCTCGAATGAAGTGATAATCAATTTCAAAATGCTTTGATCGGCCATGAAACTTGGGATTAGCAGAGAGGTGAACTGCAGATAAGTTATCACAAAGTAACCGTGCTGGTTTAAACTGTGAAATGCCCAAATCTTTGAGAATAGAAGCTACCCACGTTAACTCTGCAGCTGTCTCAGCTAAAGCTCTATATTCAGCTTCCGTGGAGGATCTAGAGACTGTTGGTTGCTTCACAGACTTCCATGATATGAGATGAGGACCAAGCAGGGTACAGAAACCTGTTGTGGATCTTCTTGTGACTTTACAACCTGCCCAATCACTGTCACTGAATGCGAGGACAGAGAGTTCACTTGAAGAGGACAAATTAAGACCAAAATAGCTGGTGCCTCTGATATATCTCAAGATACGTTTCAGAAGCTGGAAATCTGTAACAGTTGGAGCATGCATCCTTTGACAAACCACATTCACTGCAAACTGAATATCAGGCCTTGTAAGAGTAAGATACTGAAGTTTGCCCGCAAGACAACGAAAATAAGTTGGATCGGGAAACAAATAGTCACCATCATGAACTTTATCAAGTTGCAAGGGGAGTGGTGTAGGCATGGGGTTGCACGATGCCATTCCTGCAGCAATGAGGATCTCTTCTGCATATTTGGATTGGTGTAGAAAAAGACCAGTTGAGTGAAACTGAGCTTGGATCCCAAGAAAATAACTGAGCTGGCCGAGATCTTTCATCGAGAATTTGGTGT
>PKML01065682.1:59113-75148 GCA_002933935.1 Eutrema yunnanense | reverse complement strand
AAATAACTCTACGAATTTAATGCGCACCCCGATTATAACTGATATAAAATTATTGACGAGTTGAATATTAGTGGATGTAATTTTATTCTAATACATGCTTATAAAGGCTAAGAATTATGTTTAGATCGTGCCAAGACCAAATTTGCTTATTGTTTGGATATAAGCGTTTTGAGAGAGAAAAGAGAAATTTTAGTCAAAAATATTGGGAATAAAGCACACAAGTAGAGACCAAAGGTCAAAGAAGAAACTGAAATATAACCGTCGGGCAAAGAAGGAGAACGAAGATGCTGAAATACATGCAATTATTGAATACTTTATAGTCTAATTTGATGGAGTACTAAAACGTAAGAACTTTGGAAAGAAATCAACGGCTGAGAATTTTAAGCAATAGCGGCTACTCGCAATCAAGCAGAAAAAGTTAGTAGGGCCCTAAATAAATTTGTGTGTACTACTTACTAATTATATATATTTTCTTGTTATATAATGCGTCAAAGTTGTTAAATCAATACATGTCAAGTTATCGATCATATTTTGACATATATAAGAAAAAAATTATTTAAATTTTGACATATAATATTAATAATAAAAAAAAATTTTAATTGATTACTAATCATAAAAAGTAAAGTTATTAAACAAAAATAAAAAAACATAACATATAAATTAAACCTAAGAGGCAAAATTAATTAAAAAGGTAAAAAATAAATATTTGGAAAATTTTATAACTGATTTCTAATTCTAAAAGGTAAAATTAGTAAAAATTTTATATATTTATCTTAAAATACAAAGTTTATAAAAAAATAACAATAAAAAGTTTCTTATGATTCCGTATAGAAAAATAAATATATGCGTGTTTAAATAATACAAAATAAATCTCATTATAATAAGAATATAAAAAATTAAATGCTTGAAAATATTTGACAAAATTTAATTAAAAACCAAATAAGATAATCAAAATAAAAGAATAAGTGGAAACCGCTTAGTCCAGTGGTTGACTAAATAGTTCATTAATGCTTTTACACCATGAGGTATGGAGTTCGATTCCTAGATGATGCGATTTCTGCAGATTAATGAAGGTAGATTTATAAGGAAATCTTCAACATGGTGTAAGTGGAGTCATTTATTGTGGTTGTGGATCTTTGTAGAGCGGGCAGCGTAGAGCCGTTCATCGTGGTTGTGGATCCTTGTGAAGAGGATATGCATTGTCTGTTGTAGAATTGTCTTTGTTGTTATTCTCATAATTTGTATCAACGTTACAAAAATTAAAAAAAAAATCAAAATAAATAAATAATTATTAGATTTTTTATATGTGGTTTCGCGTAGACAATGCCAACATTATATTATTTATTTTCACATTAGGTTTAAGTTTTTTTTTATAATTTTTTTTTCCTGAGTTATAAAATATTAAATTATAAATTTGCGTATATGTGGTCCTAATCTAGTATATATATTCCTAATCTAGTATATATATTCATATTTCAATATACGCGTAATCTCATCTTCACACTTCATTTAAAACGTTTTACATTTCATCTTTCTATGGACAATTTTTTTCCCCTGAGAGTTATATAATCCACACTTTAATCCAAACGCAGTATTAGTATATGTATATATGGAAGTCTGTTTTTGAAAAGTATGTAGATTTGTAACGGACACCGATAATTTAAATAGATTACACAATAATCAAGAAATAACAACAGATTAGAAGATGGTAATGAGTGCATTGGTTTTACAAGCACACACACAATCACATGATGTCTTGATTTATCTCCTACCAACAAAAAATGAAGCATATAACGGAGATATCTTTTTTTTGTTGTTGCATTTGTAACGATGATTAACATGATTGGTGTAGTAACGATGATTAACATGATTGGTGTAGTAACGATGAGTTAATAATTAAAAAAAAGGGTTTACCGTGGAACACCCCGGGCATAACAATCAAAACATTCGGAATCTCACACCACTAATCCGTAATTTAAGAAAAAAATCATATATAATTAGTACAAATATCTTTATCCTATAGTCAGAAGTAGGCATCATTACAAGTTGATTCCCTTGCTGTTATTGGTTATATAATAAAAAAAAACTTTGATTCAATTCAAATTAAACCTTCTCTCTCTTTCTCTCATCATTTACCTGAATACGCTCAATTGAATCCAATTCAACCCAAAGCGGGTTTTTAAATTCCAAAGAAGATTCAATTTCTGCAACTTTTAATCAGCTCAATTTCGGATCGATCTCCGCAGTTGCTTGTTTTCTCCGTTGGATCCTCTAGATTTTTCTCGGCGCCGTTTCCTCGGAGGAAAATGGCTCAGTCGGCGGCGGCGGCGGCGGGGAGAAGCGGGCGGGTTATCGGCGATTACGCGGTGGGTCGACAAATCGGGTCGGGTTCGTTTTCGGTGGTTTGGGAAGGGAGGCATCTTGTCCATGGCACCGTGGTTGCCATCAAGGAGATCGCCATGTCTCGGCTTAACAAGAAGTTGCAAGATAGTCTCATGTCGGAGATTTTCATCTTAAAGAAGATCAATCATCCCAACATCATCCGCTTTATCGACATGATCGAGGTATCCTTTTCTCTTGTTGCTGGGTTTTCGTTTTTTTTTTGGGTCTGCTCTTAGTCTAGCTAGAAACAATTCAAATGCTATGAGTCTTCGATGTGGAACGAGGTTAGCTCCTATGTTTTGGGTTGGATTTTAGGATATAGCTCTCAGTTTCTGATTCTCTCGAGTTCTCTTTGGTTGCCTTAGTAAAATAGAATCAGAACAGTCAGGATATGGAATGATCTAGGCTCGTATAAGCTGACATTGGTGGATGAAACATCCAAATATCTAAGGTTCTTTTGTTCTTAATTATCTTCCATTTGGTGGAATACTAAAATGTGTTAGCTTTGTTGAAAATTACGACAAAAAAACAATGGGTCATATGCATGAAGCCCTAGATGTAGCCCTTTTGACCTCCATGGACGATGCAGGCTGATGATAGTTAGTATTGGAAATGGTAAATGATGCTTAGAGTGTGTATGGGTCTAATTGTGAGAGGACGGTTTTCTTTTTTTTCTTCTGAAATTTGATATAGGCTCCCGGGAAAATACATCTGGTATTGGAGTATTGCAAAGGGGGTGATCTGTCTATGTTTATTCAGAGTCATGGAAGAATCCCTGATGCTACTGCTAAACATTTCATGCAGCAGTTAGGTAAATTCTGCAAAAGAATTCTTCCTTACTCTCTGTTTTGCTTTGATCGGTAGAACCGTGTTCTCACTCTTAAATGATTTTCTTATGTAATAGCGGCTGGTTTACAAGTTCTCCGTGACAATAATATCATTCACCGAGATTTAAAGCCTCAGGTATGTCTGATTCTCGCACCTAGGAATGGTCTTCTTTTGCCAATTAGATCATGACAAAACGTGAGAGATCCTTCTTAAACGATTAATCGCTCGGAAGGTTGAAAGGATGCCTTAGAAAGGGGATGTGTTAGGCTCCACTAAAACACGTTTTATTCTTTCTCACAGGATATGCTTTCCGAGAGTTTCTTGCCCTAGCAGAGATAGAGATTTTTGTAAACTGAAATTCAATTCCTAAGATTCTTTCGTTCTTGAAACAGAATCTTCTTCTATCCACAGATGATAATGATGCAGCTCTGAAGATTGCTGATTTTGGATTTGCAAGGTATTCTCATCAGCTCCTTTGTTACAGAAGTGTAATGTGATGATCAGAGTTGGTCTTATATGGTTTCATTCTGCTTTTCATGTATATACTATATAGGCTTAGGTAATTGCATTTGTTTTGACTGTGGGAGTATGCTTATTACAACACTTTTGAATTTGTAATTTGCACTTAAACATCACACTTTCTTAGCTCAGATCGTTGCAGCCTAGGGGTTTGGCAGAAACTTTATGTGGTTCCCCACTGTATATGGCCCCAGAGATTATGCAGCTTCAAAAGTATGATGCAAAGGTGCGGCTTTTTTCTCTAGAAGCCACCTAGACCTATCTTATACTATATCCTGCTTAAAATCTCCCTTAATACACAGGCAGATCTCTGGAGTGTTGGTGCTATATTATTTCAACTTGTGACAGGCAGAACCCCTTTTACAGGAAACAGCCAACTTCAGGTTTTGTTATACCAACAAGTGTCGTGATTTTTTAAAAGATTTAAATGTTTGTGTTCGGTGAATCATTGGCTAACATGTTCTCCATCTGATTTCCACAGTTGTTACAGAACATTATGAGATCAACTGAATTGCATTTTCCAGTAGACTGTAGAGATATAAGTACTGACTGTAAAGATCTATGTCAGAAACTGCTGCGCCGTAATCCAGGTAAACATTTGTGTGAATAAACCCCCTATTCTAATAGCATAGGCAGGCCCATCAAATTCTGAAGAAATAATCAATATATAGAATTGGCAATTCAGACTATTTCCAACATTTGTCTTGTTCACAGCTTTTGTTTTGTTAAAGTTATAACTAAAATTTGAAATTATCAGTGCTTCCATTTTTCATCCCGTGCATGCAAGTTGGGGGTTTGTTAAAAATTCTGGGTATTGATTTGAAATGGAGGCTTACAATTAATTTCCCTTCATCTCTTAAGTGTATGTGTTTAACGTTTATTTTTGGTGGTCCTTACCTGTTTGTGTTTAACGTTTATTTTTGGAATTCTTCTGTTTCACAGTGGAACGTTTGACCTTTGAAGAGTTCTTTCATCACCCTTTTCTTTCAGACAGACAATCATATGATTTGCCAAGGTTGATGCGGGGATAAACTATTTTCTTCTATCATTTGTGGTTAAAACTGGTGTACTGATTATAATTTTATGTTGCAGGAGTAGATTAGGTTCAAAAACGATGGATGGTTTGAATTCATCCGGAAGCAGTCCCTCAAGAAACATGGAAGAAATTTCTCAAGAGGACTGTTTACCGTTCTCTTTAGATGATTATTCTAGTGGACCTGAGGGAAGCCCTTCATATATTAAACATACATCCCCGATGAAGTCATCTTATGGATTTAGTGTTGAGACCAGAGGTGAGAGAAAGGAGGCAGCATCTAGTCCTTTGAAAAACATGGAACTTACTTCCAGATATAGTAGAGTTAGTCATAGAGCAGAAACTAATAACTTCAAGTTTGAAAGCCATAGATTATCAGATAGAAACCAATACAAACCGTCAAGCTTGCCTGATTCCAGATCACTTAGTACTCAAGGAAGAGGTAATTGAATTTCTATCATTTTTTTTTTGTTTTTTTGTTTGGAAAAGTTGTCTTGCTTGGTTTCTAACATTCATCGGTTCCACAGTAGGGGATTCGCCAGACTCAATGGATCAAGATTATGTTCTGATATCTGGACCACCAGTGGATATACCATCATCGTCATCTGGTTCTCCGAAGCCTTTCAATTACCCATTCAAATCACATTCTCCTCCTGTAGAGTTTATTAAAAGAAACGTAACTACTTCAACGGCTCCTATGCCAATAGCTGGTGCCTCTGGCAGCAACATTGGTCGGTTTGAAAGCTTGGAGAGTCAGGATTCTCTCCTCGGTACTTCCCATGGGTCTCTGGACCTTGTGGATGCTTTTGAACAGCCGTCAACTCACAGCTTGACAAGAATCCGGTCTTTGCAAAAGTGTGCAGCAACGATTGCAGAATTGGTTCGGGAAAGGGTAAGAAACTTCAAATAATTATATAAAATTGCGCACAAAACCTTGCCAACGTGGGTTTCTGAGCCTTCGCTTTTCATGCTTCTCTTTCATAGATTGAATCAGGTAAACAGTTAGAAGCTTTCTCGATCCAACTGGTGATTCTTGCAATCTGGAATCAAGCACTGCACATCTGTCATACTCAGGCAGTCTCGGGCGTAGAAGGAAGCCTGCGCCAAGACATTAACAGAGTAAGAAGAAATATCAGCCATGAAGGATCAGAGAAGATATTGTCTCAGATTCAGAAAGAGTTTGTCCAAGAGGTTGAGCGTGCTGAAGAACTTGCCAAGTTTGTTGAACCTGGTATGCATTTTCTTGGAGTAGCAAAACTGCTGAGACAAATCTCATGTTTCTTTTTTTTGGTTAATCAAAATTGTTAAACTAACAGAGAACATGATTGTAGGCAATACAAAGATGCCGGATGCAATGGAGATAATATTCCAAGCAGCTCTTACTCTCGGCATACGTGGAGGGGTAAGCTTCTATTGCCC
This sequence comes from Eutrema yunnanense, assembly GCA_002933935.1. NCBI lineage: Eukaryota > Viridiplantae > Streptophyta > Magnoliopsida > Brassicales > Brassicaceae > Eutrema > Eutrema yunnanense. Next base: position 68,967 of record PKML01065682.1, on the reverse strand, counting down.
TGATGATCAAATCCTAAACTGAAAACCAAACTGGTTATTATTGTTTGTTAATTTCATATTACGCTCAGAATTAGGAATTTGGGGTTTTTGAAACAGACACTTGAGAAATTCGAATTTTTGCAGGTAGATGAGGTGATGGGAGAGGCAGAGAACGCAGGAAACCTCTACTCAAAAGCCTTGCGTTTGCTAGTCTTCCTTGTAGTTGAGGCGCAAACGCTGATTCTAAATCCGCCTTTGACGCTCACAAACTCAGTAAGGTATCGAATCAGAGCATATATTGATACCCTCATAAGCAGATTAAAACATCTACAATCACATAAAAGAACTTCGGGTCCTCAGAAACCATGAGAGGAGGAGACAAACGAATCCTAAATGTTTCTGTTGTTTATTTTGTTCAGTGTCTGTAAAAGTAACCATTTGTTTGTACAGCCAAACAGAAAATACCATATTCTTAATTCTTTTGGGTGTTAAATCCAAAGGGACTTGTCTCTGTTGTGACGTGATTAATGAAAATACACGTTAATACGTTATGCATATGGCTTCAAACGAAACATCCTTGAATTTATTGTAGCCAAACGTTGTACAATGTATTATCCGTGAACTCTATTCTCTAAACACTTAAATTGTTACTCAACAAAGCAGGCTCTTGGAATCTGCAGATTATGATTATCATGCTATGTACAAAGTAACATAAAATAAAACAGAGCAGAAACCAAAACTTTCTGAAGATACAGATATCGAGAATCCATAAATGAAGAGAAAGAAGAGAGATACAAAGAGCAGAGAGCTTGGATCAATGGAAGAGCCCTAGAACAAGGCAAAACTGTTATCTCGAGAGATGCTAATAGAGGAGGAACAAATTGTAAATCTTAACGCCTACGACTGCACCTACTATACACTGGAAGATTTAAGAAGAAAAAAACTGCTACCAAAAGATTATTTGTTTCTTCTTCTCCAAACTCTATAAAGCAGCTTACACTAAAGTATATAAGACTCTATTAATTGGGGGCAGGCGATAAGAGTTTCTTCAATCTCTCATATGCCATGAAGGCAATGCCAACACCAGGAGCCACTTTGTAGTATTCTGGTAAGATTCCTCTGTATAGTCCTCTCATGCCTTCTGACTTAAATATATGTTTGAATGTTCCAAAGAGTCCTGTTTTATATACTCGCTCTCGCCCACCAGCTCCTTCCAACTGCATTCTTCTTCTCACCAGGTCCAACGGGAATGTCGCTACAAAAGTTATATTGGTATAATATAACAAACTTTCATGTAATGCAAACACCAAAAAAAAGCCATGATTCTTAACAAACCTGTCGAGGAAGCAATTCCGGAGAGACTTCCACAACCAAGACTAACCATAACTTGTGAATCACTAGGCCTGAAAAAGGTTTGAAGGAGAAAATATTACGATAGGATGAGTTAAGACTCTTTTTGGACGAACAAACTCACTAGGCAATACTGATAAGTCAAATCCCAAAACAAAGAGGCCCTTTACCTATGAGATAGCCATAATGTTTTCAGAGAGTCATATGCTGAGAAGCTGATTGCAAGGCTTGGACCAACACCCTGCAATACAAAAGAGGTAAAAACACAAACACATCAAATATTATTATATCCGTAGATGTATATATGTGTAGCTATAAATAACCACTAGAATTCTTTTACTTCACATAACATTAGTCACCTACTTCTTCTATTTCTTTCTTTACTATAATGTGTCATTTATGATTTATCCAGACCAAAATACCTCAATTTCATCACCATCAGACTTAAAGGTTAGATTCATTAAATTCTCTAGCCTCGAATAGATCATCCTTCTTGGTTGTTTCTTAAAGTGTTCTGTAAGTAACAGTCTCACACTCACTCCAACATCTCAATTCTTAACTGAACAGGTTACATGACAATAAAAATGCCTAGTGCATATACGTCCACGAATCAGCCGTCTAGACCACCTAATTAGACACTTAGATCACCAAAGAGACTCCCATCTACTCTAGCAGTCTAGGGAAAATCATAGTGGCAGGTATTGGCTAAATGGCTACCTAGTACCTACACCGAAAGGAGTTAACAATCAAACACAGATCGTTCAGAAGAGCTAGAGGATGCGAATAAAGCGTACCAACAATGTAGCACCAAGTCCTTTATACAGACCCCAAAATCCCTCTTCTCTGCAAATGGTACGGAAAGCATGCCCAACACCCTGATAATAGATTGAGCTTCTCTGGAAGAGATCAAATATAATGAATTCAGGCCAAGGGAAGACAAGGTATTTAGGTAATAAAGTAGATAACACAATTACCTGTGCAGAAAGCCGTGTCCTAACAAGATCGAGAGGGTAAGTAGCTGAAGCAGCTGTAATTCCAGCCAAGCCACCACTTACAAATCGCACTAAAACGTCCAAACTTGCATTTCCTTTATACCTCTGCAAGACTGGATTTGAGTACAAAAGCTGCAAACGAAAAAAAAAACAAAAAAAAGCAACGCGAGGCTGAGTGACAGATCAGCATGAACTAGTACCGACCAGACTCTTAAGAAAGACTTGAATGCAACTCACAGTATTGTATTCTTCATATGCGTAGAAGTTAACTGCAGAATAGGGAAGCCGGTGAGCAACAGTAACCAGGTTTCCTTTCCAAAAAGCTCTAAAACCTTCCTCGTTGACAATACGGGAAGCCTCACGCCAAATGCTTGGACTGCACAGAATTGCAGCTTCCGACTGCATACCTTGTATCTGAGTAAGAAATTACAATTTGTCATGCGATTCCTCACGCATTATTCATGTTTGTGGGTATATAATCATAAAGTCTTCAAATTCAGCTACAAGTGAAAGTCATAACTTTATAAATTTACCAAACCATTCCTGAGTTAAAATTTTTATCTGGAGCCATCTCAAAGGTTATATTTTTAAAAACCCAAATAGCCTTTTTACGCTTGCTTGAATCCGTTAGCTCAAAAATCTCACAATTGACCTGTAAAGGGGACGGAAACTTGATGATCCGAGAAAAAGAAGATACCTGGAACAAGATGGTGAGGCGAGCGAGAGGAGCGGTGCACGTTTTACTGAATGCGCCGGAAATTCCGCCGGCGATGAGATGCGCAATGGAGCCCCCCTGCTTCTGATTCAGCGACTGTTTATTGCTTTGATGGCAGCTCTGAGGTTGCGTCTGCGGTTGTTGCTGTAAAAGTTTCCTGTTTCCGGCGTCTACGACGCTGTTATGCACGGCGGATGCGGTGGCCGAATTAAGAGCCCTCTGTCCTCCTTCCACCACCACACCGACTCGAGCTTCCATAGTCATTTTCCGATATTAGTTTGTGGGTGAAAGCTGATTTCGCATCAATTAAACGCGAAATTGGATTTTGAATTTTTGCGATTGAGAGATATTTGGAGAAATCGACGTGGAGAAGGAAAACCCTAGAGAAACCCTTAAACCTGTGTTCGATAATGGAGAAAGGGTTTATTGGTAACAACGGACAACTTAAGGTGTGACGCACACACCAATGTGTGTTTTTTTCCTAAGTTTTTTTGTCAGACGAGAATTATATCATTTAAACCGGCGCCGTATACCGGGAATTCGGATCTTAACCGCCACCAGTCTCGCTCGCGTTGTTCTTTTTACTCTTTTTGAGTTATGTTTTTTACTTTCACTTTTATAAGTAAACTAGATTGGTAGGATCTGAACCACCACCAGTCTCGCTCGCCTTGTTCAAAACTAGTTATGTTTCTTACAATTAGTAGGATTGACGTATCAATGTTCTAGTTGTTTAGGGAAATAACTACGAACAGGTTCAATTTGTAGGTGACAAGGAAAAAAACTAAAGAACAATTATAAATGGATGATACTTTTTTTTTTGTTTTCGACGAAAAAATGCATTATATATTCAAACGTGAACATACATAATCCTTGTACAAGTATGGAGTTAGCTATGAGGGAGGATGAATACAACTGGAGTAGAATAAATGATTAGGCGGACCTATTTTTGCTAACCAATGAGCCGGTTCATTGCAACACTTTTTTACACTTTGAAAACTATGATCCTGAAAATATGAAGCCCACCTCTTTATATCACAGCAGAGATTGTGAATTCTGTAATCCTTGTCACTTCCCATCAAGTTTTTGATTAGAATTTGCCATCTCTGTTGGAGGTGGGCTTAGCACCTCCAATTAGCTAGGTCAATCTCAGCAAAAAGACCATTCTCGATTGCATCAGTTAGAAGTCAACGGTTGACCAAAGGAGACACCGAGCTGGCATCCCGGGCTCCCACTTCAAACCCTGCCGAGCTCACGAGAGCGCACCCCGGGCTCGGGTTAATATATCACCAACCCATAGCAGAGAGATCAAAGGAGAAGAGGACACGTGACATGCAGTTTGTCGAATAGTGCACTACCTTTGTAGGAGTATGAGAACAGTCTCGACATCTCACCAACTCTGTATAGAGACCAAAGGAGAAAGACGACACGTGGAGGGTAGCTCGCTGAATAGTGTGTTAGTCTAGTAGGAGTATGGCACCGAGTTCATCATGACCTATCTGCCGGAAGAGCTGGAACACGCCTCTTCGAGAGGCCTCACCCCCAAAAGGTACCGAAAGCGCCACGTCGCTCCGGGATTTCGGGGAACAGGGAGTCAACCCCCGCTATATATATCCCATTGTATGCATTTATGGATAGGAACACGCATTTACTACTCTCTCTCTAGATTTAATATCCGATCTCGCTATCTTGTAATAGAGCAACGCCGTTTAGAAAACCGAACTGGATTCCTATCGGAACTAGTTCGTAAATCTAAATTGTTCATCCTTTCTGAATTTCAATACAAAGAATACGGTCCCCGACATATTCATCATAACACCCGACCTCATTTCTTTCAATCCCTACCTGCTCAAAAGTCAAGTTAACTCGTTCTATTAACGGAAATCTCGCATCTCAATCTCTTAATATACCTCTAATCATCCTTAATGATCTTCTGGATCAACAATCTCCTTAAAAAATTATTGATTTGAAGCCCATCATTCTTGTGCTTTGAACGGCCAAGAGTAAAGCTTTACCTTATGCTTCAAGAACAATTATAAATGGATGATACTTTTTGAAATCAGACGGTACACACAAAAAAGCTTATCAACTAATCTAAATTAACGAATAAATAAATTAGTTTATCAACTAATCATGTAAAAGAAGTATCATTTCTTTTTGTTGTCCATGTAGAAGAAGCATCAAGATGACGAAAGATATGATCATTAGAAAAAAGGAGAAGTATGGAGAAAGAAGACGTTAACCAATAGGACTAATCATTCTATGAAGGGCTGTGTGAATTGATGGTATTGAGTTGTAGAGAGAAAGTTCCAAATTATAAAATTGGATCTCTCGTTATATTTTTCTAAACAAGTTTTTGAGCTGAGTTGAAATGAATAAACTAGGGACTTTTACCAAGTTTCCATTAGTTTTTTTGGAGTGGGATTGAGAAGAATACATATTTTAAACGTGTAGCTAATTTAGAATATAAACTTTAGACTACTTTATAACTGGCCAGTTGGCTACTGAGTATAAAGAAGTATCGTCCAAGTAAAAGGAAAATGATTGATTCTCTTCTTTTATCTAGTTGGGACCCACGCAGAGATATCTGATCGTCGAATCAAAAATCAGCTTCCCCAAATCAACGGCTGTAATCAATTTACAACTTTTCCCCACTTAATCCTCTTCTTCAAAAAACTGTCAGTGAAGCAGAAAGCTGCTTCCAAGCTTAGCCGACAAAAAAATGGCAGAACTGGTTCCTTTTAACTCTCCAAGGATCGTACTTATACTTCTACCAGTTCTTCTCCTGTCGATCGCACGTGCCGATTTACCAGGCACGTGGGAGCTCATCGTACAAGACGCCGGTATAGCCTCTATGCACACGGCGGTAACCCGGTTCAACACGGTGGTCCTTCTAGATCGGACGAATATCGGACCGTCGAGGAAAGCTCTTGGCCAGCACCGGTGCCGGAAAGACCCAAACGACGCCGTTCTGAAACGTGATTGCTACGCTCACTCGGTTCTATTCGACCTCGCTACAAATCAGATCCGACCACTGATGATACAAACCGATACGTGGTGCTCTTCGGGTCAATTTTTACCCGACGGTTCTTTGCTTCAAACGGGTGGGGATAGGGACGGGTTTAAAAAGATTCGGAAATTCGAACCGTGTGATCCGAACGAGACGTGCGATTGGGTGGAGCTCCAAGATACCGAATTGAGAACCGGACGCTGGTACGCTACAAACCAGATATTACCGGATGGTTCGGTTATCATCGTCGGTGGAAGAGGAACCAATACGGTTGAGTATTACCCTCCTCGCGAAAACGGCGCCGTTCCGTTTCAGTTCCTTGCTGACGTGGAAGACAAACAGATGGATAATCTCTACCCTTACGTCCATCTTCTCCCCGACGAAGGCGGAAATCTCTTCGTCTTCGCCAACAGTCGCGCCGTCAAATACGATCACCGCATAAACGCTGTCGTCAAGGAGTATCCCCCGTTAGACGGCGGTCCGAGGAATTATCCGTCGGGTGGATCATCGGCGATGCTAGCGATCCAAGGGGATTTCGTCACGGCGGAGATATTAATCTGCGGCGGAGCTCAATTCGGCGCTTTCACCGCGCGTTCCGTCGATGCTCCAGCTCACGGAACCTGCGGCCGGATCGTCGCCACAGCGGCGGATCCGGCGTGGGTGACGGAGGAGATGCCGTTCGGGAGGATCATGGGTGATATGGTGAATTTACCGACGGGAGAAATTCTGATCATAAACGGAGCTCAAGCAGGGAGCCAAGGATTCGAAATGGGATCGAATCCATGTCTTTACCCGCTATTATACCGACCTGATCAGCCAATTGGATTGCGATTCATGACATTGAATCCAGGAACTGTGCCCAGAATGTACCATTCGACGGCGAATCTGTTGCCTGACGGTCGAATCCTTCTCGCCGGAAGTAATCCTCACTATTTGTACAAATTCAAGGCGGAATTTCCAACGGAGCTACGGATCGAAGCGTTTTCTCCGGAGTATCTTTCACCGGATCGGGCCAATCTCCGACCCGGGATCCGAGAAATCCCGCAGATCGTACGGTACGGCGAGGTTTTCGACGTGTTTGTGACGGTGCCGTTGCCGGTTGTGGAGACGATTCAGATCAATTGGGGAAGCGCGCCTTTTGCGACACACTCGTTCTCTCAAGGTCAACGGCTCGTGAAGTTGACCGTTGGGCCGTCAATACCAGACGGAGTAGGTCGTTATAGGATTCAGTGTACGGCTCCACTAAACGGCGCCGTTACTCCGCCAGGGTATTACATGGCGTTCGCCGTTAATCAGGGTGTTCCCAGCATCGCTCACTGGATACGTATAGTTTCTTGATTAAAAACCAGAGAGATTTTCGATTTTTAATCATCAGTATATTGTTAAAAATGTATAATAAAAAGGTTAAGTAAACAAGACATGGTGTGATATAAATATTGTCATGGAAAAACTTAATCGGCAAAATCTAACCATACAAGTTGGTAAGTTTATTTGGTTTGGTCATTTCGAATATTTTTTTTTGTTTATTTGGTTTTCTTTAAATTCACAACCAAATAAAAGTACTTTTTTATAATCCGGTTAGGCTGTCTCGACGTCATCACCACGATCAGCAACCGCCAGACTTGGCTGGACACTCTTGTAAGTGTATCTCTTAGCTACAATCACAAAGAAGCATAAATTTGCAGCGGTCAAAGCGGCTAGCGTCCAGTAAAAGCGGTCCAAGCGGCTGCTATTAAGGTCTTTTCCTAACCAACTCTTCCCTGAGATTTGCTCGGCTAAACGATCAGTAACCGTCATCAAAAGATTGTTGACAAAGCTAGCTGCTCCAATCACACTGAGGTAAAACGCTATGCCTAAGCTTCTCATGGAATCAGGGACTTGGTCGTAGAAATACTCTTGAAGACCCACAAGGGTAAAAGCGTCCGCTATGCCTATAACTATGAATTGAGGAGCTAACCATATAGCACTCATGGTCATGTGATGTTGCTTTGTATAATCCAATCTTTTTTTCTCAACTAGAGCAGCAATGATCATGGTGAGTAAGGAGAAAACCATACCGGTCCCGATTCTTTGTAGTATGCTAATACCTCTTTCGTTTCCCGTGAAGCGTCTCAAAAGAGGCACGAGGAGTTTCTCGTAGACTGTTACGGAGATGATCATGGAGAGAGCTACTAGGGAGAACATGGACGATGGAGGAACTATGAAGCTTTGACCGATGTGTCGGTCCATGGTAATGGATTGTTTGATGAAGAATGTTGTGCTTTGAGTGGCGCATATGCCAAAGGCTAATGTAAAGAACCAGATTGGAATCATGTTGATGAGTAGCTTCACTTCTTCCACTTTTGTTACCGTTGCAAGTCTCCATGGACTCTCCTTCTCGGCCATAGCGTTCTCGCTTCCTCGGTCTCCGATAACCGCTGCTTTGTCTAGAAATCTGCAAACCGTATGGCAATTAATTAGTTCCTTGCATGTATGGTATGCTAAAGAAACCTGATTTGGGTTATAGCTGGAAATTAAGGGGGATGTATTGAGCTGTTGATTTTAAGAGATTTTGAGATTTTATTAAAATCCCTTGTTATTCAACTAAGGATTTTAAAATATCTTCCCAAATCCAGTGTTATTGAACATGAGATTTATGTAAAATCACTCAAAATCATCTACAATCCTCTGTTATTCAAACACGAATTTGTTAAAATCATATCAAATCCATTGTTATTGAAAATGTTTTAAGTATTTGGATTTTAATGACTGCATGAGATTTTAGATGATTTTGAGAGATTTTCTTAGTTAAAAATACAAAGATCCAAATCTCATGGTTTTAGGTGGGATTGTAGGATTTTAATACAAAATCATAACAACTTTTTTAAAATCAGCCAAAACCATCAAAATCATCTGAAATCTTATTAAAACTCAAATCATTCTAAATACTCAGTTCAATACACTCCCCTAAGTGTTTTATCGGGATAAACCGATGAAACTGATAAATAAAAAAACAAAACCTAAATCCAAACCGATTAATGAATAATATAAAAAAACCTGGATTCAAATAGAACATGTAACATATCTATCCGTATATTGGATTAGAATTTTAATTTGTTTACTATTATTATTCAACAATGACACAGACCGAACCTAGATCGGAATTGAACATATATATATATATATATATCTCTAGTTGTAATGCACTTACTTAAGATTCTTTGTGTTGGACAGAAGCCGGCCTTTAGTATACTCTTCTCTAGACAACTCATGAAGAAGAGAAGAATCATTGGGACAAGGAAGATGTCTTTTGGCAATGGCGGCGACAAAAACTTGCAACATTGGGGTCAACGGGCTACCAGAAGGTGCTCTATAACGATAGAACGGTTTACCGATAAGGAAGATCAAAAGTGATGTAGCCATGACTATTGTGAGTATGATACCAGCCATACCCCAACCAATCCGATCTTCGATATAGACGATTACAGTCACCGCGGTTAAAACACCGGCGCATAGACCCGCGCTCCACCAATTAAAGTAAGACATTTTCATCTTTCGTTCGTCCGGATGGCCATCCTCAAATTGATCAGCTCCAAAGCTCTCAAGGGATGGCTTATGACCTCCAGTGCCTATGGAGATCAAGTAGATTGCAATGAAGAAGGCTATTTCGTGGGCTTTTCTTGGCTCAACGCACATTTCTTCATGACAAGCTTTCAATCCCGGAATAAACCAAGACAGTGTTAAAAGGATCAAACCCTGTAAAATTGAACAAAGATAAGAAACAAGAGAAACAAACCATCATACTTTTGACAAATCTAAAAAAATCCAAAAA
>PKML01065682.1:23829-43319 GCA_002933935.1 Eutrema yunnanense | reverse complement strand
TTTAAAAGCCCTGTTTTTTTTTTTATGGCAATCCCTTGATCTATTATTATCTATATAAATAAATAAGTAAGGTCTGTATCTATATCTATGTGATTAACAAAATTGGTTCATAATCTAAACTTATTTTTGCATTCTAAAATATCACATATTTACGGTTTATTAGATTTTTGTGCTTTTAAAAGATAACACATCATAAAAAATATTAAATAAAAAACCAGTAAAAACAAAATACTAATACACATTAACTTATTTTTTACCATGTCATTACTTTCCAGACAATATTTTGACAAGCTAATATTTCTCAGTCCACATAAACTTTTTATAACTTTCATCCGTATTAATTTTTTTTTCCACACTCTATAACGCCAATAATGTATGCACTTCACATTTTTCTTTCTCTAAAACTATATTGCATCCTAGAGTCCCAACTAACGTTTTTGACTACATAAAATTTATCTTGCAAATTTAAGAAAGATACATAACACATACTTTCAAAGAGGCTTCCAATTAAGTATCTCTTTTGTTACGTTTTGCTTCTCTTATCTGGTAGCTACATTTTGTTTTTGCTCAAGTATTTTTCTCTCATCCTAAATAGATTGTTCTAAAATTGGAAAACTTAGGCATTTGAAATTTTTACAAATGCAAAGTGTTTTGCATAACCAATATATATACAATTTGTCTCTAATTTCACTATGGAGTCTCTAAACTTGTAGTTAATATATATTCATGACGAGAAAGTGTTTGTCATTGAGATTTTTCGGTTTGTGTAAGGAGTTATTAATTATGAGAGCTTTGAAGTTTCTAACTTGGGTAATAAAATGTAGAAATGTAAATCACATGGTTGAAATTGATCTTGAAATAAAAATATGTCTAAAACGTCATGCTCAAAACTTGCACGAATGAATATTGATACTAAAAACGTATACGAATACGATCTGCGCATAATCATTAATGTTTAAATTTTTGTTATATTTTTCTGATATAAATAAAAAGTCCACATTTCATATTTTGTCTAAGGTCGTCAATTTTATTAAGACAGGTCTGCCTATAAGATATTGCAATCAATTCCAGATACAACACAAAACCTGTAGACGACGGCTAACAGAGACGCGGAAGCAAAAGCTTAACGGCGATAAGCGAGAGGCAAAAACCCTGATTTCAGAGACGCGAGAAAGAGGGAAGCAAAATAAACCCCACATCGGTTTCGAGAACTTATTTTTTATCTTTATATATAAAGACATCATTAAGTTAGAATAACATGGGTTGGAGGGTGTCCGGATGATGATGGTACGTGGAATTCAATTGAATTTTAAAAGATTAATCTATATGACTTACTTCGTACGAGCACCCTCCCAACCCATGTTTTTTTTAACTTAGTGATGTCTTTATATATAAAGAAAAAAAATTATTCGTGATGAGAAGAACAACACTGGAATTAGCTGAGGCTCATAGGGAAGAAGAGCTCTTTTGGAAACAGCGTAGTCGTGAGATGTGGTTGAAAGCTAGAGATAAAAATACGAAATATTTTCACCATTGCGTCAAAGGGAAGAAAGCAAAAAACAGAGTATTAATGCTGAAAGATGTAATGGGACGAGAACAATTCTCTGAAGGTTACAAAGGACACATCGTGGTGGAATACTTCAGAGATCTCTTCATGAGTACGAACCCATACGATCTGGAAATTTTGTTTGAAGGATTTCAGGATGGGGTCACGCCGGCGATGAACTTGAATCTGACTAGTCCTATCTCTAATGATGAAATCAAACGAGTTGCTTTCACTGTGACAAGGAGTAGTGCTCCTGGAGAAGACGGGCTAATGTGCATTTTTTATCAACGATTCTGGCATATCATGGGACCATCGTTAACATAGGAGATTCACAGATTCTTTCAGTCATCTATTATCCCCCCTGGTTGGAACCATACACAGATTTGCTTGATCCCAAAGATTCCTAATCCTACAATGATGAAGGACATGAGACCAATTAGCCTCTGCTCCGTTCAATATAAGATTATATTCAAGATCTTATGTGACCGGCTCAAGAAAATCCTCTCGGAGATCATCTCTGATACTCAAGGCACGTTCGTATATGGCCGTTTAATAACTGATAACATCGTTGTGGCCCATGAGATGGTTCATGGATTAAGAACTAACGCTGCAGTGGCTGAGAACTTTATGGCTGTAAAGACGGACATGTCAAAGGCGTATGATAGAGTGGAATGGTGCTTTCTTGAAACCTTAATGGAGAAAATGGGCTTCGATCGAGTATGGATTTGATGGATTATGGCATGTGTAAACTCAGTAACTTACTTGGTGTTGCTCATTGGTCAATCTCATGGATACATCAAACCAAAACGCGTCATACGTCAAGGAGATCCTCTATCTCCTTTTCTGTTTATTATATGTGCAGAAGCTCTGGTTCACTCACTCAACCATTCTGAGACTTCTGAAACTACATGGGATTCGCCTCGCAACTGGTGGACCATCGGTTCATCATCTCCTCTTTGCCGACAATAGTTTACTAATGTGAAATGCTTCGGTGGAAGAAGGTGCTGAACTGATACGATGCCTTAAACTTTACGGTGAAGCTTCGGGGCAAGAGATTAACCAAGAAAAATCGTCCATTATTTTTGGAACAAAAATCCAAGATCATGTGAAAAGGATTTTCTCGCTTTCTGTATCACTTTTTCTTGTTTTTCAATCAGACTATTTCAACGTTCTAATCGTTCGTCGTTATCTAAAAATCTTTGTAAAATCTAATGATTTCAAAATCTAACATTTGGGGTGTTATTCATTTATATATTTTAATTGATTTGAAAATATATATAGAATCTATAAATCCTTGTAAAATCTACTGATTTTCAAATCTAGCATGTGAATTTTAATTAATATTTGTAAATCCGTAGGTTTTCCTTCGAATTTGAGGGGGGGNTGGATTTCTAAATCTATTAAAATCCATATAAACCAATAACCCCACATAAATTAAAGTCAACAACCTCTTCAGCCAAGTAAGTGGGTATAAGACGACATTAGAAAAATATAATTTGTATCAGAATTTTAAAAGTTAATAAAATGTAGATTTTATTATTGTTTTTTACTAAAAGTTTAAATTAGTTACTAAGTAATTTTTTTCGCATGTCAAATTAGTTTCATATTAAAACATATATTTGAATGAAATAATTTTGTGTGGAGAAAAAATAATAATTATGTTTGGTAATAGGAATAGTAGAGAATAGAGAAATATAAAAAATAATTAGATAAAAATCGAAATAATGAGAGGCTGCCATGTGGCAAAGTAAGTTAATTGTCAACTTAAAAACTGTTTGGATGTAGAGATAGTAAGAGAGAAAAAGAAGGAATTATTTAAACCAAAAATGCTGAGAACATTTGTGGGAGTGACACCTCAGCAAAATCTAAGATGTTAATTTTAATAAATATTAGTAAATCCATAAGTTTTCTCACAGATTTGAATCTTTGTATTTTTAACATGTAAATACTTCAAAATCCATTAAAATTCATTGTGAAATCAAATCCTTGTTTAAATCTTTAGTATTGAATAACACTTGATTTCAATTAGTATTTAAAAATCATAGATCGAATAACATATGATTTTGACAAAGATTTAAAAATCAATGATCCAATAATAGGTGATTTAGCTTGGATGTCTAAATCGATTAAAATCCATAAACCAATAACCCCACCTGAGATTCATTTAGAATAAAAAAACATAAATATAATGGGGATTATTGGTTCTTGCATTTTAATGGATTTCTCAGATTTAGAAATCTTAATGAATCCATTGATTTTAAAATCAGAGAAGTGGATTTCAATGTTAAATAATTGGATTTCAAAATCAAATAAATAGATTATTGTAAATCAACCAAATAGGTTTACAAGAATTTTAGTATTATAAGAAAATAAAAAAAACAAACCAAAAAAAAAATTTCGTTCTTTTTCTTTCACTAATCATCTAGTATTCTCCTAAAGTATAGAATATGTCCACATATTTGTTGCTTAGCATGTCAATTGATGAGCGTTATGGTTGGATTGAGCGTAACGTCATTGGGTGATAAATTTATTATTATCCAATTGTTGGATTGATTATTTTAGGTGTTCGATTAGACTATGGGTTTTTATAATGAAATTGATTTTTTCTATCTATCTTTTTTACCATTTCAAAAATCTATTTTAAGTTTAGCGATCGTGCAGAACAATCACAATATTTGTTTGTACATTAGCAGACACTGATTACATGAAACCTGAGAGTTCTCACGGGCAGTGTTTTGAACATCCACTTAGAAACTAGCTAGCCTCATGTCCAACATGTAGTAAATGTTACGTAACCACTTAGAAACTAGCCTTGTAACATGTAGTAGCTTAATGTTACATGTAATTATTTCTTGTCTCTTCTTCTACACATTAATTGATAGGTGTCTTTCTATTTTTAATTCTACGTAGTAGTTTCATCTTGGAAAAAAAACACTTGTAAATCCAAATCCAACCAAATAACAAGGTTTCACTCGATATTTGCTCATTTGTATTTTACTCTTAAAAACACTTGTAAATCCATTCAAATCCAAATTAAAATCAAATCCTTATGAAAATTTTTACTATTGAATAACACTTGATTTTAACATGAATTTTAAAATCATAGAACCAATAACACAAGATTTGAATATGGGTTTCAAAATTATAGAACCAATAACACTTGATTTGGTTTAGATTTCTAAATCCATTAAAATGCAAGAACCAATAACCTCCCATAATCACAATACAAATTAATATGTATAGTAAATATACTATTAAATTTTAATTTAGGGATAAATAAACAATTCATTTAATAGTTTTAAAGTGATTATTATTTTCTGCGTTAACAATTAAATTAATATCAAAATTTGAAAAATAATCTACAAATATTTTTCATGGTAATTTTAAAGCATTTACGGTGACCCCATAAAATATTTTATGCATCCATTCCATAGTCTTACGAATTTCCTACCATTGCATTATGCAAAAAGTTAACATGTTTATGGGAAAGCTGAGTTATTAAACTTGCGAAAAACTATAAATTAAACCATTATCAAAGAAAAGAAAAGACACCAGTTTAGCTTACAAACCCAAAGCCATAACAAAAAAAAATACATAAATAAATAAAATCTAGGTACAAGAATGCTCATAAGCTTCAGGACAAGCTTACAATTTTGTCCATGTATACAGGTTGTCATCAAGCTAATGTCTCGGTCTTGAGTTACCACTACTTTTCACTTTGGTGAAAAATATGAAAGACTAAATGTATCCCTCTTATGGTTTTGTCAACCAAATTAGTTCAAATCGTATACGGCTTGCTTACGTGATAATAGTGAAGACAGATATTGATTTAACACTCAAAATACTAACGTTCTGACAAAAACTCAACTAGAACATAAGAAAAGCCGAAGTAATAAAAAAAGGTTGCATTGTATCACAAGTTAAAAACACCAAAGAGCATCTTCTTCTAGCAGAAGGCTTCCTCGTCGTCAACGAAGGTAGTCAACTTACCGCATAATCGGATCGGCTTGGTCTTTAAAGCATCTTCTTCTTCTCGTCGAAGGTAGTCTTCGTACCTGGAATATAAAAAACCCTTGTGACCTCTCCATGTATACCAAAAACTTCACCCAATGTGCTTTTGATAACAAACTCAAGAGGCAAATAGTTAAATCCCTTACCAAAGCTTCTCTGCAAGGTTGTACCTAATTAACAAAAATAATAGCATTAATCTTCTGTAATGGCATCAAAACTCTAGCAATAAGTTACAACCAGTGTTGCAGAAACAAATCTCCATAACATGGAAAATCAATTTACTTGGGTCGTAGAGGGTATGGAGCTATCGCAGCCATGTCAACAAAAATCTTATGACCATCCTTCTCATCACCTTTTTTCATTTGCCGCGCCTACAGTATAAAAGATATAATCAGCAATCGTACTTTCAAATAACTACTTGTATATTTTTCATCATAAGCATACGCCACTTTTCAAATGACTTCTTTAATACTTTTTTCATCATTACTATAAACTACTCTCACCTTCTTTGCTATGTTAGCAGTGGCAAACTCAACAAAGCCACAGCCCACATGTTTACCCTCGTGGTTTACAATAAGTCGAACACTAATAACTTTTCCAATAACTCCAAAGAAATTTTTGCTGTAAAAATAGAGGGTAAAATATGAGTCATGAAAAACTTAATCCGAGAACGAAAGAGGAAATTAAAGGTGCTACTTACACATGTAATATTTCAGTTTGGGGAGAGAGATTGGCAACAAAGAGTGTCTTTTTTCTTGCCGCAACTTCCTGAATTTAGCAGCCAAGTGTGTTAGCACGACTCTAAGGAGAAAAGGACTTAAATTGCATAACAACAAAAAGTAGCCTCATCTAAAGATCAGAATAAATCATCTTTCGATTTTGTGGCAAAATTTCTGTTACTAAACGCGAAGTGTTTCTTCTGAGCCTGACATATTCTGAAGACAATAAAAACAGGTACCTCAACAAGTCCTTCCACTGTCTCATCTTCTTCTATCAGAAGGCTTTCTCGTCGAAGGTAGTCTTCGTACCTGGAATATAAAAAAACCCTTGTGATCTCAAAAACTTCACCCCATGTGCTCTTGATAACAAACTCAAGAGCCAAATAGTTAAATCCCTTACCAAACCTTGTGATCTATGCAATACCTAATTAACAAAAATAATAGCGTTAATCTTCTGTAATGGCATCAAAACTCTAGTAATATGTTACCACCAGTGTAACAGAAACAAATCTCCATAACATAAATCAATTTACTTGGGTGGAAAGTATGTAGCTCCCTTATTAGCCACATCAAGAAAAATCTTACAACCATGCAAATATTCACCATTCTTCTTTTGCAGCGCCTACAGTATAAAAGAATTAATGAGCAATGGTACACTCAAATAACTATTTGTATATTTTTCATCATAAGTATACACTACTTATCAAATGACTACTTAAATATTTTGCATCATTACTATAAACTACTCTCACCTTCTTTGCTTCGTTAGCAGAAGCAAACTCAACAAAGCCAGAGCCATGGCCCTCGCGTTTTAAAATAAGTTGAACACGAACAACTTTTCCAACATAATTGAAGAAATTGATGCTGTAAAAATGGAGGATAAAATATGAGTCATGAAAAACTTGCTCCGAGAACGAAAGAGGAAATTAAAGGTGCTACTTACATATGTGATATTTCAGTTTGGAGAGAGAGATTGGCAACAAAGAGCGTCTTTTTTCTGAAGGCAATTTCCTGAATTTAAAAGCCAAGTGTGTTAGCAAGACTAAGGAGAAAAAGACTTAAATTGCATAACAACAAAAAGTAGCGTCATCTGAAGATTCATCCCCAGAATAAGTCATCTTTGTGGCAACTGTTCTGTTATTAAACGTAGCCTGGCATATTTTGAAGACAATAAGAACAGGTACCTCAACAAAATCTGGATTTTCATCAAGCCCTTCCACTGTCTCATCTTCTTCTAGCAGAAGGCTTTCTCGTAGAAGGTAGTCTTCGTACCTGGAATATCAAAAACCCTTGTGATCCCTCCATGTATAACAAAAATTTCACCCAATGTGTTCTTGATAACAAACTCAATAGGCAAATAGTTAAATCCCTTACCAAAGCTTCTCTGCCAAGTTGTACCTAATTAACAAAAATAATAGCGTTAATCTTCTGTAATGGCATCAAAACTCTAGCAATAAGTTAGAACCAGTGTTGCAGAAACAAATCTCCATAACATGGAAAATCAATTTACTTGGCTCGGGGAGGGTATGGAGCTATCTTAGCCACATCAAGAAATATCTTATGATCGTGCAAATATTCACCATTCTTCTCTTCCAGCACCTACAGTACAAAAGATTTAATCAGCAATCGTACTTCTAAATAACTACTTGTATTTGTTTCTTCATAAGTATATTTTAACTATTTACATCATTACTATAAACTACTCTCACCTTCTTTGCTTCGGTAGCAGTAGCAAACTCAACAAAGCAACAGCCCACATGCTTACCCTCGTGGTTAACAATAAGTCGAACACTAACAACTCTTCCAATAATTTGGAATAAGTTTTTGCTATAAAAATAGAAGGTAAAATATGAGTCATGAAAAACTTGCTCGAGAACGAAAGAGGAAATTAAAGGTGCTACTTACATATGTGATATTTTAGTTTGGGGAGATAGATTGGCAACAAAGAGCGTCTTCTTTCTTGGGGAAAATTCCTGAATTTAACAGCCAAGTGTGTTAGTACGACTCTAAGGAGAAAAGGACTTAAATTGCATAACAGAAGATTCATCCCCAGAATAAGTCATCTTTGGACTTTGTGGCAACAGTTCTGTTATTAGCGTTTCTTTTGAGCCTGACATATTTTGAAGACAATAAGAACAGGTACCTCAACAGGTCCTTCCACTGTCTCATCTGCTTCTAGATGAAGGCTTTCTCGTAGAAGGTAGTCTTCGTACCTAGAATATCAAAAACCAAAAAACTAAAAAACTTGACCTAATGTTCACTTGATAACAAACTCAAGAGGCAAATAGTTAAATCCCTTACCAAACCACCTTGTGATCTATGGAAAACCTAATTAACAAAAATAATAGTGTTAATCTTCTGTAATGGCATCAAAACTCTAGTAATAAGTTAGAACCAGTGTTGCAGAAACAAATCTCCATAACATGGAAAATCAATTTACTTGGGTCGTTGTGGAGTTGTAGACACATTAAGAAAAATCTTTAGATCGTGCAAATATTCACCATTCTTCTTTTCCAGCGCCTAGGGTATAAAAGATTTAATCAGCAGACCCCTAGGGTACTTTTCATCATTACTCTATAAACTACTCTCACCTTCTTTGCTTCGTTAGCAGAAGCAAACTCAACAAAGCCAGAGCCATGGCCCTTGCGTTTTAAAATAAGTTGAACACGAACAACTTTTCCGACATAATTGAAGAAATTGATGCTGTAAAAATGGAGGGTAAAATATGAGTCATGAAAAACTTGCTCGAGAACGAAAGAGGAAATTAAAGGTGCTACTTACATATGTGATATTTCAGTTTGGGGAGAGATATGGTCAACATAGAGCGTCTTAGTTCTTAGGGCAACTTCCTTGTGTTTCTTCAGAAACGGTTTGGTCTTCAAATCATCTTCCGACTCTCGCTTACCTAAAAGAAGAGCAGCAAAAACTAAGTTAAAGTCAACAACGACATTAGATAAGAGCTCGAACCACCCAAAACAAACCCAATAAATTAGCTTTGGCGCCAGATTTCTTGCTAGAACTGGCCATGGAGAAGTTGAAAACAGCGGCCGTTGGTTTATTTCCCGGGAGAGTTGAGAGCTGCAATAATAATTTATAAATAACCCAAGTTATAATTTATGAAGATTCCACCGAAGAAGAAGAAGGTATTCATAAACAATAATCTGGTTTGGGCTGGGCTTTTATTGGTTGGGTTTATGTGTCTCTCGCCGACATTACCTGAAAACGCTGATGTTCACTTAAAAGTCGATTTTTAACTAACCAGCGTTAATGACTTTTTACATATTTGTTGTGATATAACTATCAAATTTAAAAGTTATGTAGTCCGTTTTAATTATGTAGAAAGTTTGTATTATCTTCTGTTTAAACGGTGCAAGAAGATAATAAAACTCCCAAGGTTATAAGGCATTGGGTTGTGGACTATGGTGTTGACACGTCCTTTTTAAAACACGGTTTTGGAGATGTTAGCCAGAGAAATAAACGGTGCAAGAACATAAGTAACTCTACCAGATTGGTTGTCTGAAGAAGCAAAAAAAAATTTGAGCAAATGCTTGAAGAGATACTTTCACCAGAGCCGGTTTAGCTATTGGGTCCACTCACGAACTATCCGTTTGTTACTCTTTAAGGAAGATGAAGAGCAACTAATGGTGAACCCCTAAGAGGGGTTCTTAGGAATATTTTACTATTAAAATGTGATTAATTTAAAGTTTAGAACCTCTAGAGAAGTTCTTAACTTTTTTATCCTCCAATTGTTGAACCTCATGAGGGGTTCTAAAAAAAATTAACTGATTTGGGGAAAATCTCTTCTGAGCCTAGACTCAAGAAAAGAAAATTAAAGGCTAGGACATGGCATATATAAAGCCAAGTGTTCCATTGTCCTTCAAAAACTTCGAAGACATGGGAAACAACTTGAGAACATTAAGAAGATGCAAGCATATCATCTCTCTCCACAAATAACAGATTAACGAAAGAGGCATAGATGTAGGTACTGACACTGTACCTGGATTTTAGCTCCACGGTATGTAATAACTCCGGGAATGCATGTCAATGTTGTGAACTCATAAGAAGTAACCTGAAAACAAAATAGTGTGTACCTTCAGAAACTAGAGCATCAGCCAAAACACAGTTCTAATTCCAATATCTATGTTGGTCTATCCAAGACAAGAATAACTATTACCACTATCTTACATAATTAATTTAGCTACTGGATATAACTTTTTTCCAATGCAAACCTTTGATCAGCAAAAGAGTCACAACCAAAGAGAGAAACCCAACAGAGAAGTCATGTCGAAAAATAGTGACGGCAAAGAGAATCTCCATGAGTTCCCTCCACGCTTGCTCATTCAAACGCTCCACCTCAGCTTCTCTAAGTGAACCCAGAAACAAAAGTTTCACCAGATTCCATAAGCTGAACATTAGAACCAAACCCCTGTTGAGGAGAAGCACCAAACTGATCTTCGACGTCGATAGATACACAGTCGCTGGGTAAAATTGACCACGGCTGCTAAGGGCATGATAAACCACATCCAATGTTCCGAGAGAATCATATTCCTTAAGCTGCTTCACAATGCAGGGGAAATAAAAAAAAAAACAGAAAGTCCAGATTTTAAAATCGCATTCGAAGATGTAAACTAGGAAGATTGTAGATGTAAGCTACAAAACCCAAATCCCAGAAATTGCAGTTTTAATCTCATCGTTTCAAAAATTGAGAGGTCGATCAAAGACAAAGATCAGAGAAGAAAAAACGTACAGGGAAGAAGAAATCAGAAGCGATCAGGGAGAAGTGGATAATCGAAGTCGTCTAAGCGTCGAAGAAGAGCGAGAGAGAGAGACTCAATCACGAGCCAAGAGGAAGAAGAAGCGCTTGCTTTCATTAGGAGAAAGAAGAGACGAATGACACATGTCTTAAGAGAGAACGGCTTCTAAAAATCTTTTCCTAAGGATAGGTTCTTAAGAAAATTGGGCTTTTTCAGTTATTTTTTACCCATTAATACTTAAGAACTCCACTTCTGAACCTCCATTGGACCTGCTCTAAGAATGATGTTCTTTCAATTGATATGAACGATTTTGTTGTTGTTGTGATTCTTCCCTTATATNTTATTTTAATTTATTTTTACTTTTTTTAATTAAATTGACACATTTCAAGATCTAAATTAACAACCGTGACAAATGTCACGATCTCGTGAGTTATAATTTTGCATACGTGTCGCGCTCACGTTGAGGGATCCTGCTTTATATAATAAGATTTTGTATGGTTGGTAAAGTCTTCTAATTGATATTTGAATTACTTTGAGGTATGTTTCATTATTAATTTATAGTTGCATAATCAACCATGAACAAATTGTAAACAAAAAGAGATCCAAGTCTCTGTGTTTCGTAACAATGTATTGTTTAATGTGTAATGAGCCTAATTCACACCTTAAAAAAACATTATGTAAATTTTACCATGTCTGTTTTAGTTAAATGATAGAATTTACAATGAAGTAGTGATATATATCTAAGTGTTGTATCTGAGAGTACGTACATGCCAAACATGAGTCAATTAAAAAGTTAGAACGATAGGACTTGTACTTGGGCTTGTTAAAACATAGAAGAAAGACTTGTAACTTAGACAACTTTGTCAATCATAAACTCTTATGTAAGATCCTGAATGAATCAAGAAATGAAACGGCAAAACTAACCATAACATATTTATGATTTAAGTACTAACACTTAGAAAATTAAACCTAAACTGAGTATGTAGAAGACATTGTAAAGAATATTATTGTCACTATAAGTGGAATGGTTCCTTATTAGTTTACAGTTGCAGGATCAAGTATGAATAATTATCCAAAAGAGATCAAATTAAGTCTTTTCAGTAGAAATATATTGGTTCTATGTATCTATGTAAACCAATAAGCACCAGTGGTCTAGTGGTAGAATAGTACCCTGCCACGTTATAGACCCGGGTTCGATTCCCGGCTGGTGCAATTGTTTTGAGCACGAGGCTGAAATGCCAGAAATTAGAAAAAAGTAGGCTAAGAAGCCATAACTCTAATAATTAATATCAATTTGATTTTTTTTTAATAAGAAAAACTGTGTAGAATACTACCTTATCCCTATTTGTCTTTTTATTTACACTAAAACCAGGGTTATATCCACGGATTTTAAGCATACCCGATAACCCGACCCAACTCGATTTAACTTATGTTTAATTATGTTTTTATTCCAAATTTCCGATTTATTAATACCAAAACCCCGATTTGCGATTGCGATTTNGGGTGATATTGGTTGCCTTTAATCTCATATCTTATACCCAGTGAAGGAGCCGCCATTGCTCACATGTTCATAATTGATTATTATGAGTAACTAAATCTTAATACAATACATCTTTAGTTAATTTCTTATGTGTCTTCATACGGGTTTCGTAATAATTGATCGTGGATTTTTCGTGTTTAATTTTTTGTTAGAAAGCATATTTTGGTTTAGCGGTTTTTTAATAGATGTATGTAAGATCATGTTAACATTTGTACTCTTAGACATTGTGTCTCAATCTACGTCTATCGAGACATCAAATGACATAACTTACAGAAATTATATTTTTTATGTTTCTTTTTGGCTGCGCCTAATTTGTTAACATTTGTATGGTCTTTCTATTCTTTTTCTTCTTCCACCGAATTGGTAGGTAAATTCATGATCTTAAAGACATCTATTTGTTTTGTAAATGATTTTCAGATTCCATGTTCGATAATATAACTTTGTCATACTTTGGAGCCCGCACATGGTGCGGACCATATCACTAGTATACTATTAAATTTTAAATTAGGGATAAATAAACAATTCATTTAATAGTTTCAAAGTGATTATTATTTTTTTGCGTTAACAATTAAATTAATATCAAAATTTGTAAAATAATCTACATAAAATTTTTATGGTAATTTTAAAGCACATAATATAATCTGCATCCATTCCATAGTCTTACGAATTCCCTACCATTGCAGTATGCTAAAAGTTAACATGTTTATGGGAAAGTTGATTTATTAAACTTGCGAAAAACTATAAGTTAAACCATTATCAAAGAAAAGAAAAGATACTAGTTTAGCTTACAAACCCAGAGCCATAACAAAAATAAATAAAATCTAGGTACAAGAATGCTCATCAGCTTCAGGACAACAAGCTTACGATTTTGTCTATGTATAAAGGTTGTCATCAAGCTAATGTCTCGGTTTTGAGTTACCACAACATTTCACTTCGGTGAAAAATATGAAAGACTAGATGTATCGAGTTGAGACTAAATATGAAAAAGGTAAATTTGTGTCCCTCGGGAGATTATGGTTTTGTCAACCAAATCAGTTCAAATCGTATACGGCTCTTGCTTACGTGATAATAGTGAAGGCAGATATTGATTTAACACTCAAAATTATAAGCATACTAACGTTCTGACAAAAACTTAACTAGAACATAAGAAAAGCCAAAGTAATAAAAAAGGTTGCATTGTATCACAACCTTCTTCTAGCAGAAGGCTTCCTCGTCGTCAACGAAGGTAGTCAACTTACCGCAGAATTGGATCGGCTTGGTCTTTAAAGCATCTTCTTCTTCTCGTCGAAGGTAGTCTTCGTACCTGGAATATAAAAAACCCTTGTGACCTCTCCATGTATACCAAAAACTTCACCCAATGTGCTTTTGATAACAAACTCAAGAGGCAAATAGTTAAATCCCTTACCAAAGCTTCTTTGCAAGGTTGTACCTAATTAACAAAAATAATAGCATTAATCTTATGTAATGGCATCAAAACTCTAGCAATAAGTTACAACCAGTGTTGCATAAACAAATCTCCATAACATGGAAAATCAATTTACTTGGGTCGTAGAGGGTATGGAGCTATCTCAGCCAGCTCAACAAGAATCTCATGACGGTTCTTCTCTTCACCATTCTTCATTTGCAGCACCTACAGTATAATACGCTACTTTTCAAATGACTACTTTAATACTTTTTTCATCATTACTATAAACTACTCTCACCTTCTTTGCTAGGTTCGCAGTAGCAAACTCAACAAAGCCACAGCCCACATGTTTACCCTCGTGGTTTACAATAAGTCGAACACTAACTTTTCCAATAGCTTGGAATAAATTTGTGCTGTAAAAATGGAGGGTAAATTATGAGTCATGAAAAACTTGATCCGAGAAAATTAAAGGTGCTACTTACACATGTGATATTTTAGTTTGGGGAGAGAGATTGGCAACAAAGAGTGTCTTTTTTCTTGCCGCAACTTCCTGAATTTAACAGCCAAGTGTGTTAGCACGACTCTAAGGAGAAAAGGAATTAAATTGCATAACAACAAAAAGTAGCCTCATCTGAAATCAGAATAAATCATCTTTCGACTTTGTGGCAAAATTTCTGTTACTAAACGCGAAGTGTTTCTTCTGAGCCTGACATATTCTGAAGACAATAAAAAACAGGTACCTCAACAAGTCCTTCCACTGTCTCATCTTCTTCTATCAGAAGGCTTTCTTGTCGAAGGTAGTCTTCGTACCTGAAATATAAAAAAAACTTCACCCCATGTGCTCTTGATAACAAACTCAAGAGGCAAATAGTTCAATCCCTTACCAAACCTTGTGATCTATGCAATACCTAATTAACAAAAATACTAGCGTTAATCTTCTATAATGGCATCAAAACTCTAGCAATATGTTACAACCAGTGTAACAGAAACAAATCTCCATAACATAAATCAATTTACTTGGGTGGAAAGTATGTAGCTCCCTTATTAGCCACATCAAGAAAAATCTTACAATCATGCAAATATTCACCGTTCTTCTTTTGCAGCGCCTACAGTATAAAAGATTTAATGAGCAATTGTACACTCAAATAACTACTTGTATATTTTTCATCATAAGTATACACTACTTTTCAAATGACTACTTTTTGCATTCATTACTATAAACTACTCTCACCTTCTTTGCTTCGTTAGCAGAAGCAAACTCAACAAAGCCAGAGTCATAATAATGCTCACCATTGCTCTTGTGTTTTAAAATAAGTTGAACACGAACAACTTTTCCAACATAATTGAAGAAATTGATGCTATAAAAATGGAGGATAAAATATCAGTCATGAAAAACTTGCTCCGAGAACGAAAGAGAAAATTAAAGGTGCAACTTACATATGTGATATTTCAGTTTGGGGTGAGAGATTGTCAACAAAGAGCGTCTTTTTTCTGAAGGCAATTTCCTGAATTTAAAAGCCAAGTGTATTAGCAAGACTAAGGAGAAAAAGACTTAAATTGCATAACAACAAAAAGTAGCCTCATCTGAAGATTCATCCCCATAATAAGTCATCTTTGTGGCAACTGTTCTCTGTTATTAAAGCCTGACATATTTTGAAGAAAATAAGAACAGGTACCACTGTCTTTTCATCAAGCCCTTCCACTGTCTCATCTTCTTCTAGCAGAAGGCTTTCTCGTAGAAGGTAGTCTTCGTACCTGGAATATAAAAAACCCATGTGATCCCTCCATGTATAACAAAAATTTCAACAAATGTGCTCTTGATAACAAACTCAAGAGGCAAATAGTTAAATCCCTTACCAAAGCTTATCTACCAAGTTGTACCTAATTAACAAAAATAATAGCGTTAATCTTCTGTATTGGCATCAAAACTCTAGCAATAAGTTACAACCAGTGTTGCAGAAACAAATCTCCATAACATGGAAAATCAATTTACTTGGCTCGTGGAGGGTATGAAGCTATCTTCGCCACATCAAGAAATATCTTATGATCGTGCAAATATTCACCATTCATCTCTTCCAGCACCTACAGTATAAGAGATTTAATCAGCAATCATACTTCTAAATAACTACTTGTATTTTTTTCTTTATAAGTATATTTATAACTATTTACATCATTACTATAAACTGCTCTCACCTTATTTGCTTCGGCAGCAGTAGCAAACTCAACAAAGCCACAGCCCACATGCTTACCCTCGTGGTTTACAATAAGTCGAACACTAATAACTGTTCCAATAACTTCGAATATTTTTTTGCTGTAAAAATGGAGGATAAAATATCAGTCATGAAAAACTTGCTCCGAGAACGAAAGAGGAAATTAAAGGTGCTACTTACATATGTGATATTTTAGTTTGGGGAGAGAGATTGGCAACAAAGAGCGTCATTTTTCTTGGGGAAAATTCCTGAATTTAACAGCCAAGTGTGTTAGCACGACAAAAAGTAGCCTCATCTGAAGATTCGTCCCCAGAAAATAAGTCATCTTTCAACTTTGTGGCAACAGTTCTGTTATTAGCGTTTCTTCTGAGCCTGACATATTTTGAAGACAATAAGAACAGGTACCTCAACAAAATCCGGATTTTCATCAAGCCCTTCCACCGTCTCATCTTCTTCTAGCAGAAGGCTTTCTCGTTGAAGGTAGTCTTCGTACCTGGAATATCAAAAACCCTTGTGATGTCTCCATGTATAACAAAAACATGATATAATGTGCTCTTGATAACAAACTCAAGAGGCAAATAGTGAAATCCCTTACCAAACAAAATTGTGATCTATGCAATACCTAATTAACAAAAATAATAGCATTAATATTATGTAATGGCATCAAAACTCTAGCAATAAGTTACAACCAGTGTTGCAGAAACAAATCTCCATAACATGGAAAATCAATTTACTTGGCTCGTGGATGGTATGGAGCTATCTTAGCCACATCAAGAAATATCTTATGATCGTGCAAATATTCACCATTCATCTCTTCCAGCACCTACAGTATAAAAGATTTAATGAGCAATCGTACTTCTAAATAACTACTTGTATTTGTTTCTTCATAAGTATATTTATAACTATTTACATCATTACTATAAACTACTCTCACCTTCTTTGCTTCGTTAGCAGTAGCAAACTCAACAAAGCCACAGCCCAGATGCGTACCCTCGCGGTCTAAAATAAGTCGAACACTAATAACTTTTCCAATATCAGTCATGAAAAACTTGATGCTGTAAAAATGGAGGATAAAATATCAGTCATGAAAAAATTGCTCTAAGAGGAAATTAAAGGTGCTACTTACACATGTGATATTTCAGTTTGGGGAGAGAGATTGTCAACAAAGAGCGTCTTAGTTCTTAGGGCAACTTCCTGAATTAACAAACAGCCAAGTGTGTTAGCACGACTCAATGACTCAATAACAGCCAAGTAGCATCATCATCCCCAGAATAAGTCAACTTATGTACCTTCTTCTCGGAGTTTTCCTTGTGTTTCTTCAGAATCAGTTTGGTCTCCAAACCATCTTCCGGCTCTCGCTTACCTAAAAGAAGAGCAGCAAAAACTAAGTTAAAGTCAACAACCAAGTAAGTGGGTATAAGACGACATTAGATAAGAGCTCGAGCCACCCAAAACAAACCCAATAAATTAGCTTTGGCGGCAGATTTCTTGCTAGAACTGGCCATGGAGAAGATGAAAACAGCGGCCGTTGGTTTATTTCCCGGGAGAGTTGAGAGCTGCAATAATAATTTATAAATAACCCAAGTTATAATTTATGAAGATTCCACCGAAGAAGAAGGTATTCATAAACAATAATCTGGTTTGGGCTGGGCTTTTATTGGTTGGGTTTATGTGTCTCTCGCCGACATTACCTGAAAACGCTGATGTTCACTTAAAAGTCGATTTTTAACTAACCAGCGTTAATGACTTTTTACATATTTGTTGTGATATAACTATCAAATTTAAAAGTTATGTAGTCCGTTTTAATTATGTAGAAAGTTTGTATTATCTTCTGTTTAAACGGTGCAAGAAGATAATAAAACTCCCAAGGTTATAAGGCATTGGGTTGTGGACTATGGTGTTGACACGTCCTTTTTAAAACACGGTTTTGGAGATGTTAACCAGAGAAATAAACGGTGCAAGAACATAAGTAACTCTACCAGATTGGTTGTCTGAAAGAAGCAAAAAAAAATTTGAGCAAATGCTTGAAGAGATACTTTCACCAGAGCCGGTTTAGCTATTGGGTCCACTCACGAACTATCCGTTTGTTACTCTATAAGGAAGATGAAGAGCAACTAAGACCATGATTAACGGCGTATATTGAAAGGTTCTTGTGAATATTTTTGATTTTTTTTAATCAGCAGAAAAAAAAAGAGAGAGAGACGTCTCTAAATTAAGCCACGCGAGAGACGGTTGTTATACTCGACGTGGCATTAGGTGATTGGGGGAAATTTTTGTTTTCTTTGTTTTTTCTTTCTTTCTTCTCCGACTCTCCTCGTTCTCTCCGTCAGATTTTGACACGATTCGACTAAGGACCGGCTTGCTCTAGGTATGGTGGAGGTTGGATAATCCTTGACTTCAAAGAATCCACAAAGAAAGATGTTAAGGCGTGAGTGATGAACTCGAAAATCCTTAGGCCCAATCGATAATGAACGATTTGAAACGAGACGGTGGCTGCGATGCTTGAGGGATTCGAGAACAAGGATGATAGAGCGTGGGAGATGAATCCCGAAAATCTCTATGCCCCTTATTACGAGAAGAATCGAACAAACAACGGATCGAAGGTTGCGTCGAAGTGTTGCGGAATACACTCGATAAACCGAAAAGAATTTCAATGACTAACCATCAAAGAAATCGAAGAACAAGAGTTGAAAACTCAGAAAATATTTGATAAAAGATTGATTATTTTAATAATTTCGTGGCTGGGTTACAAGAGAATTATAAAGGAAACAACAAAGGCTGCATGAGGGAGAGAGAAACAATAACTCCCCTCGAAAATGAACACAAAATTAAAACAAAGTTTGAATTTGAAAAATAGGTCTCTTGATCTTCCATGGTCGAAATTGTAGATGTTTTTGGGCTTGAGGAAGATCACAAAATGGGCCAGTAACAATGTGAATCATTTGCCTCATTAAAAACCTTTCCAAGAAAACCCATTGGGACAAAACTTGGATAAGGGAAAAAGAGCACAAAATGATTCACATACCCATTTAGTGATTTCTTTGGGCCTTCTTATACCTTGACGGTTTGAGGTAATAAGTGAGCTTCTTTGGAACATCCTGGATGACATAAAAGATGTCCAAATCGCCGCAGCTTTGACAATAGATCCGTTGAGAAGTTGAAGCCTCCAAATGAAGCAAGTCGAGGATCCATTGACTTAGAAATTGCATATCTTCTAAATGAAAACTGGTCTTGACTTGATTCCACTTCGCCGTGAGCCTCTGATGGATCAAGATTGTAGAACAATTTGATTCGTAGCTTAACTC
>PKML01065682.1:0-18802 GCA_002933935.1 Eutrema yunnanense | reverse complement strand
TTTTCAAACCGTGATGTGGGATCTCTCAATTGGAGTGTGGGTTATAGTTTTCTTCTAAAAAGTAGTTATGTTTATATAATAAGATATCGTATTATATAAAGTTGGATCTCTCAATGTGAGCGTGACACGTATGATAATTCTCACTCACGAGATCATGACATTTGTCACGGTTAATTTAGATATTGACATGTGTCTGTTTAATTTAAAAAACAAATGAATTAAAGTAAATATTAATCAAATTAGTTTTAATTTATAATTTATCCTAAAAGGCAAGATTAATATAGTAAGGAAAAAATATTTTGTAGTTTTCCATTTAAATTAAGAAAATTAATCATAAAAGAAAAAGAATTTTAATTTTTCACCTCTATATAAACCACAATTTGGTATTATATCAATTACAAAAAAAAAAAATCCAATAATCGTATCCACAGCTATTTACTGCATCTATTCACCAAATTTTTCTTTCAATGTATATATTTATTTTATCGTAAATTTTGTTTCTAAATTTATGTATAAGATATTTTTACGGGTGATCTAATTTTGTTTTCCATTTTATCATCTTTCATTTTTTTCACGGGTTATAAAATATTAAATTACAAACCCGCATATATGCGGGTACTTATCTAGTAAATAATAATAAAAGAAAGGATCAAATTAAGCCTGTCTCAGTATAGATATAATGTTTTTTTGTATCTATACAATAAGCACCAGTGGTCTAGTGGTAGAATAGTACCCTGCCACGGTACAGACCCGGGTTCGATTCCCGGCTGGTGCAATTGATTTTTTGCAATATTTCAGATTTTATTTTAGGCCTTTTTTGCAGACGAGCCCGAAACTGTTTCGAAATAGGGACAGACGAATCCCTCCTAAGCTTGCAAGATCCATTTCTCGATTTCCAGAGAACACTTGAGACGGAATCGATGGCGACTTCTCAGGCGGTGATGGCTATAATCAAGTCGGCTAGGCCGAGTTTCCGCAACAACAACGACAAGGTCGTTTTCGCTGTTCACGCTTCTTTCCTTGCTTCCGGCTTCGACCTCACTGCCACCGGACAGCCTGCCTTCGCTGAGGACGCTCTGTCTTCGTCTTCTACTCAAGGTTAGTCTTGGATTTTTTTATCCGATGATTTTTCTAGGGTTTCGGATTCTGATTTGTTCGATTCTGTGTTTGAATAGAGGTTGGGATTGACGGGTGGAACGAACTCGATGAATACGCGTTTGTCTATACGAATCCGTTGAAGGGATCGAAGAAAGTTCTGGTGAAGTGTTTGGCGATTGATGATAAACTTTTTGTTGATGCGCTTGCTGATGGTGAAACAGAACCTACCCATCTCGAGATAGAGTATGCCTTGGTTTCTCTGTTCTTTTTTTTTGTGTGCAATCTTAAGGTTTCTCTTTCGATTGTGATTCTCTTTTCTGGTTTTTCTTGCAGAGTTGGGGATTATGCTGGTGAGTCCATCGAGGGGAATTACACTGCACTGTACAAGAATTTGGGCAAATTAGTGAATGATTTGAAAAATGAGATTCTGGATAAGCTTTACGGAGGAGTAAAACCTGTTTCTTCGAGAGCCCAGTCCAGGTAATCAATCCCCTTATTTACAAATAATGAGTCATAAGCTGTTATTAGATGTCTCTTAGTGTTTGATCAGTAGGTTTAGCAACGAGCATGTGATTTCAGTTGTAGTGTTACTAGGGCTTCCTTGGCACCGTAAACACAGTTTTGTTGACAGATTGATGTGATTTCTTATGTTGCTCGTTCATATAGTCGTTCCATGTTTTAACCACACCAAAATAATGTGCAGAGCCTGCTAATTGTGTCACGATTCTTGGTACATTTTGTGAAACTTCAGTTTGTGGGGGTATTTGTTAGTTCGGCCAGAATGATTTGTTTCCTAATTCTTGAATTGTATATTAAGATATCCATCTTTATCACTGGTTGCTTGCAGTTCTGAGACATATGAAGAGCCTAGATATTACGTTGAAAGGCCTGTTCCATTAGGCCCTCAGATTCACCCCTCAGGGTAATACATCGACTACTTCTACTGCCTACTCTTGTGATCCAAGAATTGCTACAAATTTTGTTTATTTGATTTCTTAGCCATAATTGCAATGGCAGAGTCAAGGAGAGAGTTCACTGAGTCATGACAGTTTTATTAGCCATAAGCTGTTATTAGATGCCTCCTAGTGTTTTAGTTTAGTGTTTGATCAGTAGGTTTAACAACGATTTCAGTTGTAGTGGTACTAGGGCTTCCTTGGCACCGTAAACACAGTTTTGTTGACGGATTGATGTGACTTCTTAAGTTGCTCGTTCATATAGTCGTTCCATGTTTTAACCACACCAAAATAATGTGCAGAGCCTGCTAATTGTGTCACGATTCTTTGTAGCCTTGGTACATTTTGTGAAACTTCAGTTTGTTAGTTGTGAGCGGCTTCATTCTTGAGTTCTATATTAAGATATCCATCTTTATCATTGATTGCTTGCAGTTCTGAGACATATGAAGAGCCTAGATATTACGTTGAAAGACCTGTTCCATTAGGCCCTCAGATTCACCCCTCAGGGTAATACTTCTACTGCCTACTCTTGTGATCCAAGAATTGCTACAAATTTTGTCTATTTGATTTCTTAGCATAATTGCAATGGCAGAGTCAAGGAGAGAGTTCACTGAGTCATGACAGTTTTATTGATTTTATTTCTTAGGGTGGTAGTTCCTCCGATACCCGATGGTGGTTACAGCGATCTTTTCCCTGGTCCAGGTGCTGGAATGTACCCTGTCAGGTGTGTATCATCTATATTAAAGCTATAGTTTTTATAATAGAAATGGCATAACTTCATTTCACTTGCAATGTTATTCACAACATATCTTTTTTTGTAATTGTCTCTCTCCAGAGGTGGTTTTGGCGATGGAAGCATGCTTGTAGGTATGAACCATATCTTTCTATCATTCTTGAGAAACGAGAGATTATCAGGCTTACTTGATTATGTAAGTCTGTTAAAACTGATTATGCTTGGTTACAGGACCAAGTGATCGTCACATGTTCCCCCAATTTGGTGATCAACCTGGCTACATGGGACCACCACAACCGTAAAATCTCTCTCTTTCGTGCATCTTTTCTCTTTCACGCAAATAGATACACATACACAGTGGAACACAAGAAAAGCTCAACAAATAACCATGGGGTTTTTGGGTTTTTGACAGGGGTGTGCCACCTCCTGGTGCTCGTTTTGATCCTTATGGCCCGCCCGGTGTTCCAGGTTTTGAGCCAGGCCGGTTCGGAAGGTAATATTCTTTTACCGAACAAATAAACTCGATCAAAATCTGTTTTTTTTACGATGGTTTATCGCAATCTTGATAGGCAACCTCCAAGAAGGCCGCATCCTGATCTTGAGCATTTTCCCGGTGGTTCAGATTTTATATAGTCAAAAAGTAAGAAAGAAGAAAATGTGGGCATGTATTATAATAATTTCATCTCTGTGTTTTAAAGTCTGATCTATATTTGCTTTGCTTTTTTTTTTTTTTTGTCCCGAATTCCCCAGCTGTTTTCTAACTTTAATATATATAAATAAAGTTTTTTTGTTGAGAAAATATAATGAAATATAGAGTGAAATCATTTCATATATTATTGATATATAGTTCCAATTACAATCACACTTACACATATAAACATTATCATTATTATTCATATAATATTACATACGTGGTGGAGACAATGTTGCAAGGCTTTTTGGGTGTAGTAGTAATCTCCAAGTCTCCGAATCCTTTTTCTAGTCCTCAACACTTCATGGAAGTGTGTATGCTATGAGAAAGAAAAGAAAGAAAAAAACAGACAATGTAATTAATAAGTAGTAAATTTTAACATTACCGACACTTAACGGTTAAATACATGTTTAATTCAGGGCTGCAAATTCTGTTAGAAAAATATATGAAACAGATACCAAAAAAAAAACATTATTTTTTAGTTTGGCGACATCTTTGATTCCGTAACAAATATTTCTTTTTGTCACTATTAAACATTTACGAGTGTAACTTTAGTCTGTATGAAAAATATAAAAAAAAAATCGAAATTAATTCATATTAACCATAAACATGGTAAACATTCTTTCTATATCAACTAGGATTTAATCCGCGCTAATTATAGTGCGGAATATTTTTTTTTAAAGAAATTGTTTTGAAATTTTTATAAATTGTTTTTATCTGAATGTTACAATATGGTCAACTAATGATTATAGATAAAGCTATAAATTCATATTAACTATATGTGCTTTTTTATTCTTTTTATTACTGGTTACGATGAACAATATTCTTGATCTATTCTTTAACACTTTGAATTTGGATGCCAAGTATTGATCTCTGCGAACAAGCTAAATTTTTACATGTTATATTATATTCCAGTCAAAAACGGCATAGCAAATTTTTTTTTTTTTTGGTTGCCAAACTGTAAATATCATATTAATGAAATTTGAGTTTTTAAAAAGAGCATAAACGTGGAAGCCCTCTCGGTCCAGTGGTTGATCAAGGGTTCATTAATGCTTTTACACCCGGAGGTAGGAAGTTCGATTCCCAGGGAATGCAAATTACATGAGGGAAATTTTCAGGTGATTTCCAGCGCGGTGCAAACATAACTACTCGTCGTGGTCCAGCGTGTCAAGGGTAAAGTGCTCCATCACGAGCATGGTGCAGGTAGACTGTTGATCGTAGATTCTTGTAGGCCGGTAGAATTGTATTTGTCATCGTAATTTGTAATTGATTATATTTGAGATGATTAAAAAAAAGAGCATAAACACTCATTTTATGTGATTTCACCATAAGCAAATACAAATCTCAACATAATTAACCTATTACCAACAAGTAAAACCTATTATGAAACGGTTAACCTCAAAATCATACTCCCTCTATTAGGGATGTCAATCGGGCTGGCCCGGCCCGGCCCGAAACCTGTAAAGCCCGCATATATTTGAGCCCGGCCCGACCCGAAAAAAATCGGACCTATATTCTAAAGCCCGGCCCGGACAGGGCTCTAGGGCTTTTCGGGCTTTTTCGGGCTTTTTTTTACAAACACAAAAAATCACAATTNAAACGATAAGGTTAAAATTAGTTTTTTATTCAAAATTATGCATTGAAAATATAAAACGACACTCTTTGTGAAACAAAAATAAAACTTTAAAACGGCATTCTTAATGAAACGGAGAGAGTATATAAGTAGCATCACGCATATCATATTTCACCCACAAAAATTTATCTACTTTAATTTTCTAGTGATCTAACGTGTTACCTTTGAACTCATCTCTTTGTGATGATTACTGTTCTAGGACAATATATTTCTCAGAAACACGAGAAGAGCATACTTATTTGCATGGTAGAGTTTCCTACCAAAGGATGGAGTGTTTGGGTGCAAGTTTTTTTTTTTTTTTGGTTTTTTTTTAACTTATTAACTATATATAATGTAAAATCTTAGTTCAAAAAAAATTATATATAATGCCATTCTAATTTTATGGTATGCATTTGGTGATTCTTGTGGTTTTGATTGCTCATATGTTTTATTGGAAAATGCTTATGAATAAGGATAACAATATAGTGATTTGATAGAAAAAAATGCTCGAACTGCAAATCATTGTTTCTTTTTTATTTTTAGATTGTAATCACTTGTTATCACAATAGATTGGTGTTATCTCTTGCTCCAAATGCTAACAGAATTTAGAGTACCTAGCTCTCATGGTCTCATGTAATTGATTAGGCATAAAATATCGATCTTTTTTTGTGGTTGTTGCTGCCGAAGGGACCGAGGAATACATGAGACACGATGTGGGTTTCTCCATTCGAGATTTGGTAGNTCATCTTTTTCTGCAGACTCAACATATTATAAAAAAAAATGAAAAAAAAAACTTACGATATATTTTGTTATGTGCATTCAAATATTACAACATGATCAAACGTGTTTTCGATTTTTAAGGTTCTTTCTTCAACTCTTTTTTCTTTTTCACTTCAATGTGTAGTTTCTTGAACCTCCATTCGATTAGATTGTAAAGCTTGACCATTTTCTTGAGACAACTCATAATTTTATTCTACCTTACATGTTTTTGCAAACATCTAATAATATCTAACAACCTTCAATGCTTCACAAATATAATATATGTTATTTTATTGTTTGTCTTTTCCTTTGTGTGTGATATTTAATATGTTTCTATGTAGCTCTGGATTCCAGAGAATTATATTTCGCCCTCTTATTGACTCTTACAAATAGCAAAAGGCCTACAGACATATATTTCGCCCTCTTACATCGATCTAATTTAGTGAGTTGTTGGGTGTTGAAACAGCATCGGCGGGTTTCTCTCTCCTAGGTTGCGACAAAGGCGACAAAGGTGAGCTCTTTTTCTCTAATCCGCCGGCGTTAATCACGCCGTCGGAATCCCCTTCCGATTAATCTCTCAGGCCCTCCCCTCCTCATGGGGAAGAAAAAGCCCCCCGAAAATCTTTCACCAAAATCAATTGATCCTCTTTCTTCATCTGAGAAATCGCCTCTATCGTCAAAATCACTTTCCGATGGTGGAGATCAATCCTCAGACCCTCCCTCTGCAGAGGCTCCTCCGCCTCCAACCCTGCTTAACGGCAACGCCGCAGTTGTCTCAGATCCGGTAGTCAAACCCCCTTCAGATCTGCCGACGTCTTCATCTGCGAAGGCACCCGACCGCATTGTTGACTCTGTGAAAGTTGGAGAACCAACCGTTCCAGAAAAAGCAATCTCGACAGTGAAAGCTTCAATTGCTCTGCCAATTCCTGCTCTGCCTGCTACTACCGTGAAAGCCTCGTTAGAGGACTCCCCGGTTATCTCTGAGAAGTTTCAAGCTCCTGTGAACGATTCGTGGTCTGATCTTTTCAAGGGATCATCGAAACAGCTCCAGAAGAAAGGAACAGGCTTTACATTACCGTCGGGAGAAGCCTGTGTCAAGATACCAAATTCTGTCATCGAAAAGAACAGAAAATCATGGGATTGTTTCATCATAGGACAATTCTACTCGGATCCACCATCACAAGGTACGATCCATAATATCGTTAATGGAATCTGGAGCAGACAGTACAGAGACGTTACTGTCTCGAAGATGGAAGGTTACGCTTTCTTGTTTAGGATTCCGAATACTTTCACTAGGCATCGTGTCTTAAATCAGAAACTGTGGCAAATAGAGGGGCAAACAATGTTCGTTGCGAACTGGGAACCGGGAGTTGTGCCAGTCAAGCCGGAGTTAACTCAAGCTCCCATATGGCTAGAACTCAGAAACGTGCCTTTTCAATTCTTCAATGATGAAGGTTTGGAACATATAGCAGGCTTGGTTGGTCATCCGAAGTGCCTTCACCCATCGACAGCCAACAAAACAAATCTAGAAGTTGCAAAGGTTTTCACCCTGATAGATCCGCGTAAACCTTTGCCGGAAGCTGTAAATGTTCAGTTTGATTCAGGGGAAATCAGTAGAGTTCTAGTCTCAAGCCCTTGGATGCCTCCTATATGTCAATATTGCAAAGAGGTGGGGCACAACCTGAAACATTGCAAAGTGGCCCCTATCAAGTGTAACAAATGTAATTCAACAACGCATGATTCTGAGAAATGTTCCAAGCCGATCTCAAACGGGCAAAAGAATAACCAGTCTCGACGGAGTAAAGCAAAAGAACGAGATGAGGCTGTTCAGAGACAACATGAAGTTGTAGGAAAAGATTCAACCAAAGTGGTAAAATATGGAGACTCCTCACTAGGAAAATCTAAAGAAGTAATCACGGGTGAGTCTAGTGGAGTGAGTTTGGGTGCTGAAGAGAAGAGTTCCCTCATTATTGCCACCAAGGATACGAGTAAGTTGTCGGACGTCGAGGTCGATTCATCAGATATTGACTCATCTGATTCTCAGATTAACTCGATTGAAAAATCAGACCATCAAGGGTTTTCGGTAGTAGTATCTAAAAAGAAGAAGAAGAAGAGTATTAGGGGCAAGGGCCCCAAATCCACATAATTTTATGTGTAAAGAAATTTTTTGCTGGAACGTCCGGGGATTTAATATAGCTAGCCACCGTGGCGGTTTCAAGAAATGGTATAGGGTTAATAAGCCCATTTTTGGCGGAATTATTGAGACACATACAAAGCAGTCGAAGAGTAAGCGCTTTATCAACGAGCTACTTCCCGGCTGGTCTCTCGAGGAAAACTATGATTTTTCTGTTTTGGGAAAGATTTGGGTTTTATGGCACCCAAGTGTGAAAGTTGTCATTGCAAAATCTCTGCAGAAGATAACATGTGAAGTGTTGTTACCGGATGCTCAACAATGGATCGTAGTGTCAATAGTGTATGCTTCAAACGACGCTGTAGAAAGAAACGTTCTTTGGGAGGAATTAAAGGAGATTTCTTCAAGTCAGTTGATTGGTGGTAGAGCGTGGATGGTTCTAGGGGATTTTAATCAGGTTCTCCACCCTAGTGAGCACTCGAGGGCTATGAGCCAAAATGTGAATAGCAATACTAGAAAGTTCAGAGATTGCTTACGGTTTGCTGAGCTAGAAGACTTGAATTATCGTGGAAATGCGTATACCTGGTGGAATAAATGTGAGGCCAGGCCTGTGGCAAAGAAATTGGACCGAGTTTTGGTTAACGATGCATGGTATGTGAGCTTCCCTTCATCTTTTGCTCATTTTGGAGAACCAGATTTCTCAGACCACGCTTCGTGTGAGGTGATCATGAGTCTATCAACGCAGAGGCAGAAAAAACCCTTCAAGTTTTATAATTTTCTGTTTCAAAATCAGGAGTTTCTTCCTTTGGTATGCTATCATTGGTTCTCTTGTAACGTGGTTGGTTCAGCAATGTTCAGGGTAACCAAGAAGCTAAAAATACTTAAAGATGTTATTAGAGGCTTCAGCAAGGAGAACTACTCAGATTTGGAGAAAAGAGTTAGAGAAGCTCATGACGTATTGTTGCAGTTTCAGAACCAAACATTAGCTGTCCCATCCCATGCTAATGCGGTTTTGGAGATTGAAGCGCAAAGAAAATGGATGATCCTGGTCAAAGCTGAAGAAACTTTCTTTTGCCAAAGATCGAGAGTCTCTTGGCTAAGAGATGGTGACATGAATACAGCCTATTACCATAGGATGATGGCAACCAGAAAGTCCATAAACCACATTCACTTTCTTATCGCTTCAGATGGTTCCCGAATTGAATCACAAAAAGGTATTTCTGATCATTGTGTTGAGTACTTCTCGAATCTTTTGGGCAGTGAGCTTGGCCCACAGATGATCATTCAGGAAGACATGGATATCTTGCTTCCATTCAGATGTTCTGAAGTCCAAAAAGAGACCTTGGAAAAGCGGTTCACTAAAGAGGAGATTAGAGCAGCTTTCTTTTCTCTACCAAGAAATAAAGCTTGCGGTCCTGATGGATATTCAGCCGAGTTCTTCACTGGATGTTGGAGTATTATTGGAGCTGAAGTAACAGAGGCTGTTGAAGAGTTTTTTTGTTCTGGAAAATTACTGAAACAATGGAATGCTACAACTCTTGTGCTTATCCCCAAGATCAGTAATGCCTCTTCCACGTCTGATTTTAGGCCCATCTCCTGCCTAAATACAGTATACAAAGTGATCTCGAAGCTTCTAGCAAGCAGACTACAACATATTTTATCTCATGTCATCTCTCCTTCTCAATCTGCGTTTATGCCTGGGAGATTGTTGGCTGAGAATGTACTGCTCGCCACCGAGATTGTTCATGGATACAACCGGAGGAACATAGACCCACGAGCCATGTTAAAGGTGGACATCAGAAAAGCCTTTGATTCGGTCCGTTGGGATTTCATAATCTCAGCCTTAAGAGCTATGGACATCCCAGAAAAGTTTGTTGCCTGGATCTCCGAGTGTATATCAACTCCAACCTTCTCGGTGCTGGTTAATGGAAACAATGGAGGTTTTTTCAAAAGCAATCAAGGTCTGAGACAGGGTGACCCTTTATCCCCGTATCTGTTTGTTCTGGCTATGGAAGTCTTCTCCACTCTTCTACACTCAAGATTTGAGGCAGGTTATATTCACTATCACCCTAAGACTGTAGAGTTAAACATATCTCATTTGATGTTCGCAGATGATGTGATGATATTTTTTGATGGGGGTTCATCATCTTTGCACGGAATCACTGAGGCACTTGATGATTTTGCGTCATGGTCAGGTCTTCATATGAATAGAAGCAAGACTCAGCTTTATCACGCGGGATTGAACCAACCTGAATCTAATGCTATTGCAAGCTATGGCTTCACACTTGGTTCCCTTCCCATTCGGTATTTAGGCTTGCCGCTCATGTTCAGAAAGTTGAGAATATCAGAGTATGATTCTCTATTGGAAAAGATTACTAACAGATTCAGATCATGGGCCGTTAAAACACTTTCATTTGCGGGAAGAGCTCAGTTGATAGCATCTGTGATTTCAGGAACAGTCAATTTCTGGATTTCGACATTCATCCTGCCTCAAGGGTGTATAAAGAAAATAGAATCTTTATGCTCTAGATTCTTATGGTCCGGAAATATTGAAAGTGGAAAGGGAGCTAAAGTAGCTTGGTCCACGGTTTGTTTACCAAAGAAGGAATGAGGATTGGGGCTGAGAAGGTTCTCATATTGGAACAAGACTCTATGCTTGCGTTTTATATGGCTTCTTTTCTGCGAAAGTAATTCTCTGTGGGCTCAATGGCACAAGCATCACCATCTGCGAAATAGACATCTTTGGGCAGTAGAAGCAGGCTCAAGTGACTCTTGGTCTTGGAAATCCATCCTCGATCTCAGGCCCCTAGGTGAAAGATTCTTGAGAAGCATTGTGGGAAGTGGTTCTAAGACTAGCTTTTGGTTCGATTTTTGGACACCTCTAGGTCCACTAATCAAGCTCTTAGGAGTGGAAGGGCCGAGGAGTTTGAGACTACCAATCAACGCAACCGTAGCGGATGCTTGTACAAGTGAGGGATGGAGGATTCCTTCACCACGATCAGATCCTCAACTCGCTCTACATGCTCATCTAACCACTTTACCTTTACCTTTCGTATCTCATGAGGATGATTATTTTTCTTGGACTGTGAACGATATTATTTCCAGAAATTTCTCCTCCTCTAAGACGTGGGAGGTGCTTAGACCAAGGAAGGAGACAAAGGTATGGTCCAAGCTTGTATGGTTCAAAGGATGTGTTCCAAAGCATGCCTTCAACATGTGGATTGCAAATCTAAATAGGCTTCCTACGAGAGTGAGACTTGCTTCATGGGGAATGAATATCCCTACGGATTGTTGCTTATGTGCTAGGTGGGAAGAAACGAGAGACCACCTGTTAATCACCTGCGATTTCAGCTCTGAGGTTTGGCGGCTGGCTCTGACAAGACTAACCCCTTCTCAACATATGCTCAGATCGTGGGATGAGCTTCTGTCTTGGACAAGTGTGAGTTCACCACAAGCTCCTACTATCCTCCGCAAGATTGTTGTCAAGGCCACGGTTTTCCATATTTGGAAACAGAGAAACAATGTGCTGCATAACCTTCAATCGATCCCTACAAGCACAGTATTCAAAGGTATCGACCGAGAGATCCGAAACACTATCACTGCAAGACGTCGGAAGAGACATTTTGGAAACTTAATGTCTCTTTGGTTGAGATAAATGCTTCTTATTTTCTCTTCAATAGTACTGTTCTCCTTGTTTTTATTTCTTTTTGCCAAGGAATCAGTTTTGTAGGTTGACATTCGTTGTAACACCTCACAGTTCATTCTAAATGATATTAACATTTCTAGCAAAAAAAAATTCCAGAGAATTATCTCCACTAATTTATGAATGAACACATGTTTTTCTTTTTTATTGGTTTATATTTTTGGTATACAATTGTTCGTTCATCATTTTATACTACTTCGAATTTGGTGAAACACATAAACTCATAATAAAACAAAATACAAAATCCGCTCAAATACAAGGTATCCAAAGCCAACGGTCAAATACAACGGCTAGTAACAGTCAGTCAACACTACTTCGTAACGGTTGAATCAAGGAATTTAATTCATTTCATTTTTATTTTTATTTTCGCTCAGACATACTTCATTTTATTGAATACTATGAACCATACATAGGTGTCTCTTTTTCCAACAATGACCTTAACCATTAAAAAGACACTACATTCTAAATAAGCAAAGTAAAGAGAGCATGAAGATTTTGCTCCAAAAAAAAAAAAAAAAGCATGAAGATGCCATCTTTGTAATTAGATCATCACATATATTCCCTTGTCTACCATGAAACCTAAAAGTGGGATTATTGCTATATGTATTAGCCTTCGCCGAAATCTTTTGCCGGTAAAGTTCTTGTTATATGTATTATCCCTCGTCGCGGAATCGTTTACTTTTAAGTTTTTTTGCTTTTGTATCATAATTATCTTCTTGTTTGTCGTTCGGACAATTTTGGTGTGATAATCGTTTGTCAATCGGAGAGTCTATCATGTGCGCTGAACTATTTAAGCCATTACCAGAATCGTTTTCCGGTAAATTTCTTATGTATCAACCGTCGCGAAATCATTTGCATATAAGTTTCTCGCTTTATGTATCACTCTTTTTTGTTTGTCAATCAGCCTATTTCAACGCTCTAATCGTTCGTCGTTATCTAAAAATCTTTGTAAAATCTATTTATGTATCACTCTTTTTTGTTTGTCAATCAGCCTATTTCAACGCTCTAATCGTTCGTCTTATCTAAAAATCTTTGTAAAATCTATTGATTCCAAAATCTAATATGTGAATTTTAATAAATATTTGCAAATCCGTAAGTTTTCCCACAGATTTGAATCTTTATATTTTTAACATGTAAATCTTTCCAAATCCATTAAAATCCATTGTGAAATCAAATCTTTGTTTAAATCTTTAGTATTGAATAACACTTGATTTCAATTAGTATTTAAAAATCATAGAACGAATAACATATGATTTTGACAAAGATTTTAAAATCAATGATCCAATTGTAATACCGTAAAATACCGGATTGAAAAACTTGCTTTAATTTAACGAATAGAAATAATATATTATAAACGGATTAAGAAAGATGACATTCGAGACAGAATTATTTCATGTTAAAATGGATACACGGAGTCGAGATATTATCTCTTTCCTTAATTCAATAAATCCCCCGTAGTGATACGGAATTGTAGGATTTTTGAATCCCAGGATACAACTGTGGCGAGACCGTTTCACACTCACTTGAAAGCGGAATCTACGAACTGTATAATACGATATACTCTTGACGTAAAAACTTACGACTTTATACGAAGAAGAATACGAGAGGAAGAGAGAGAGATTTGTTCTTGTTGAACAATTGTAGTTGTTGTAGGTGTGTTTTGAAATGAAGAGGTGAAGGTTCTTTATATAGAGGAGGAGTAGCCGCCGATGACATCACGCCGATGCAAGCCATGACGCACCGCCGCGCAAGGTGGCACGCAAGGTGGCGTTTGGTGATACATGCCATGACGTACCACACACCTTTGGCAACGCAAGGTGGCGCGTAAATCATGGAAATGGCGACACAATGGCATGAGTCACAAAGAATAGATGGCCGACATGAGAGTTGACTTGGTTTGTTTTTCCGGATCTTGATCGGTTACAAACCGATCGGAAAACGAAATCTTGATCGGTTACAAACCGATCTGCGGGATAAAAAGTTTAGTTTTGAGACAAAAAACGTTAGTCAAAATTTGTCCCAAAAAGAACTTCTTATTGGGCCGCTGGCCCATTCCACAAACCCACGAGCCCGAGCCAGGCTAGGCTAGGCGGCGGCGGCGCGTAGGGGTCCCCATTCTCTCAATGACACACCATGGGTCTTAGCCTTTTTGAACAAAGACTATGACACCTCCTTATTAATACTAGTGTATTTTTTCCCATTGTTTCCAATGTGGGACAAAAATCACACTACTCCACTTACTTTGCAGATCACTTTGATGGGCTTAATTCTCATTCATTTTCAACAAATTAATTAGCCCATTGGCTTACTAATTTTTGTTCCAACACCAATAACATGTGATTTAGCTTGGATTTCTAAATCTATTAAAATCCATAAACCAATAACCCCACCTAAGATTCATCTAGAATAAAAAACATAAATATAATCACAATACAAATTAATATTTATAGAAAATATACTATTAAATTTTAATTTAGGGATAAATAAACAATTCAATTAATAGTTTTAAAGTGATTATTATTTTTCTGCGTTAACAATTCAATTAATAGTTTTAAAGTGATTATTATTTTTCTGCGTTAACAATTAAATTAATATCATAATTTGATAATAATCTACAAATTTAAGGTAAATTTGCGTCCCTCGGGAGATTATGGTTTTGTCAACCAAATCAGTTCAAATCTTATACGGCTCTTGCTTACGTGATAATAGTGAAGGCAGATATTGATTTAACACTCAAAATTATAAGCATACTAACGTTCTGACAAAAACTTAACTAGAACATAAGAAAAGCCGAAGTAATAAAAAAGTTAAAAACACCAAAGAGCATCTTCTTCTCGCAGAAGGCTTCCTCGTCGTCAATGAAGGTAGTCTTCTTACCGCAGAAATGGATCGGTTTGGTCTTTAAAGCATCTTCTTCTTCTTGTCGAAGGTAGTCTTTGTACCTGGAATATAAAAAACCCTTGTGACCTCTCCATGTATACCAAAAACTTCACCCAATGTGCTTTTGATAACAAACTCAAGAGGCAAATAGTTAAATCCATTACCAAAGCTTCTCTGCAAGGTTGTACCTAATTAACAAAAATAATAGCATTAATCTTCTGTAATGGCATCAAAACTCTAGTAATAAGTTACAACCAGTGTTGCAAAAACAAATCTCCATAACATGGAAAATCAATTTACTTGGGTCGTAGAGGGTATGGAGCTATCGCAGCCATGTCAACAAAAATCTTATGACCGTCCTTCTCTTCACCATTCTTCATTTGCAGCGCCTACAGTATAAAAGATATAATCAGCAATCGTACTTTCAAATAACTACTTGTATATTTTTCATCATAAGCATACGCTACTTTTCAAATGACTACTTTAATACTTTTTTCATCATTACTATAAACAACTCTCACCTTCTTTGCTATGTTAGCAGTAGCAAACTCAACAAAGCCACAGCCCACATGCTTACCCTTGTGGTTTACAATAAGTCGAACACTAGTAACTTTTCCAATAATTTCAAATAAATTTTTGCTGTAAAAATGGAGGGTAAAATATGAGTCATGAAAAACTTGATCCGAGACCGAAAGAGGAAAGTAAAGGTGCTACTTACACATGTATTAGTTCAGTTTGGGGAGAGAGATTGGCAACAAAGAGTGTCTTTTTTCTTGCCGCAACTTCCTGAATTTAACAGCCAAGTGTGTTAGCACGACTCTAAAGAGAAACGGACTTAAATTGCATAACAACAAAAGGTAGCCTCATCTAAAGATCATAATAAATCATTTTTCGACTTTGTGGCAAAATTTCTGTTACTCAAAGTATTTCTTCTGAGCCTGACATATTCTG
The DNA here is from genome assembly GCA_002933935.1 of Eutrema yunnanense. NCBI lineage: Eukaryota > Viridiplantae > Streptophyta > Magnoliopsida > Brassicales > Brassicaceae > Eutrema > Eutrema yunnanense. The sequence continues at coordinate 3,291 of PKML01065682.1, read as the reverse complement.
AAGACAATAAAAACAGGTACCTCAACAAGTCCTTCCACTGTCTCATGACTCTCATCTTCTTCTATCAGAAGGCTTTCTCGTCGAAGGTAATCATCGTACCTGGAATATAAAAAACCCTTGTGATCTCTCCATGTATACCAAAAACATCACCCCATGTGCTCTTGATAACAAACTCAAGAGGTAAATAGTTAAATCCCTTACCAAACCTTGTGATCTATGCAATGCCTAATTAACAAAAATAATAGCGTTAATCTTCTGTAATGGCATCAAAACTCTAGCAATATGTTACCACCAGTGTAACAGAAACAAATCTCCATAACATAAATCAATTTACTTGGGTGGAAAGTCTGTAGCTCCCTTATTAGGGACATCAAGAAAAATCTTACAATTATGCAAATATTCACCATTCTTCTTTTGCAGCGCCTACAGTATAAAAGATTTACTGAGCAATCGTACACTCAAATAACTAGTTGTATATTTTTCATCATAAGTATACACTACTTTTCAAATTAAATATTTTGCATCATTACTATAAACTACTCTCACCTTCTTTGCTTCGTTAGCAGAAGCAAATTCAACAAAGCCAGAGCCATGGCCCTCGCGTTTTAAAATAAGTTGAACACGAACAACTTTTCCAACATAATTGAAGAAATTGATGCTGTAAAAATGGAGGATAAAATATTAGTCATGAAAAAACTTGCTCCGAGAACGAAAGAGGAAATTAAAGGTGCTAACTTACATATGTGATATTTCAGTTTGGGGAGAGAGATTGGCAACAAAGAGAGTCTTTTTTCTGAAGGCAATTTCCTGAATTTAAAAGCCAAGTGTGTTAGCAAGACTAAGGAGAAAAAGACTTAAATTGCATAACAACAAAAAGTAGCCTCATCTGAAGATTCATCCCCAGAATAAGTCATCTTTGTGGCAACTGTTCTGTGTTATTAAACGTAGCCTGTCATATTTTAAAGACAATAAGAACAGGTACCTCAACAAAATCCGGATTTTCATCAAGCCCTTCCACTGTCTCATCTTCTTCTAGCAGAAGGCTTTCTCGTAGAAGGTAGTCTTCGTACCTGGAATATCAAAAACCCTTGTGATCCCTCCATGTATAACAAAAATTTCACCCAATGTGCTCTTGATAACAAACTTAAGAAGCAAATAGTTAAAACCCATACCAAAGCTTCTCTGCCAAGTTGTACCTAATTAACAAAAATAATAGCGTTAATCTTCTGTAATGGCATCAAAACTCTAGCAATAAGTTACAACCAGTGTTACAGAAACAAATATCCATAACATGGAAAATCAATTTACTTGGCTCGTGGAGGGTATGGAGCTATCTTAGCCACATCAAGAAATATCTTCTGACCGTGCAAATATTCACCATTCATCTCTTCAAGCACCTACAGTATAACAGATTTAATCAGCAATCGTACTTCTAAATAACTACTTGTATTTTTTTCTTCATAAGTATATTTATAACTATTTACATCATTAATATAAACTACTCTCACCTTCTTTGCATCGTTAGCAGTAGCAAACTCAACAAAGCCACAGCCCACATGCTTACCCTCGTGGTTTACAATAAGTCGAACACTAACAACATTTCCAACATAATAGAAGAAACTGTAGCTGTAAAAATGGAGGACAGAATATGAGTCATGAAAAACTTGCTCGAGAACGAAAGAGGAAATTAAAGGTGCTACTTACATATGTGATATTTTAGTTTGGGGAGAGAGATTGGCAACAAAGAGAGTCTTTTTTCTGAAGGCAAATTCCTGAATTTACCAGCCAAGTGTGTTAGCACGACTCTTAAGGAGAAAAGGACTTAAATTGCATAACAAAAAAGGTAGCCTCATCTGAAGATTCATCCCCATAATAAGTCATCTTTCGACTTTGTGGCAACAGTTCTGTTATTAAACGCTAAGCGTTTCTTCAGAGTCTGGCATATTTTGTGGCAACAGTTCTGTTATTAAACGCTAAGCGTTTCTTAAGAACAGGTACCTCAACATGTCCTTCCACTGTCTCATCTTCTTCTAGCAGAAGGCTTTCACGTTGAAGGTAGTCTTCGTACCTGGAATATCAAAAACCCTTGTGATATGTCCATGTATACCAAAACATTCACCTAATGTGGTCTTGATAACAAACTCAAGAGGCAAATAGTTAAATCCCTTACCAAACCACCTTGTGATCTATGGAAAACCTAATTAACAAAAATAATAGCGTTAATCTTCTGTAATGGCATCAAAACTCTAACAATAAGTTACAACCAGTGTTGCAGAAACAAATCTCCATAACATGGAAAATCAATTTACTTGGGTCGTCGTGGAGGGTATAGATCTGCCTTAGCCACATAAAGAAAAATCTTTTGATCGTGCAAATATTCACCATTCTTCTTTTCCATCGCCTAGGGTATAAAAGATTTAATCAGCAATCGTACTTTCAAATGACATATAAATAATTTTCATCATTACTATAAACTATTCTCACCTTCTTTGCTTCGTTAGCAGAAGCAAACTCAACTAAGCCAGAGCCATAATAATGCTCACCATTGCTCTTGCGTTTAAGAATAAGTTGAACACGAACAACTTTTCCAGAAAAATTGAAGAAATTGATGCTGTAAAAATGGAGGATAAAATATCAGTCGTGAAAAACCTGCTCCGTGAACGAAAGAGGAAATTAAAGGTGCTACTTACATATGTGATATTTCAGTTTGGAGAGAGAGATTGTCAAAAAAGAGCGTCTTTTTTCTTAGGGCAACTTCCTGAATTTAAAAGCCAAGTGTGTTAGAGCAATGACTTAAATTGCAGAACAACATAAAGTAGTATCATCATCCCCAGAATAAGTCATCTTAAGTACCTTATCCTCGGATTTTTCCTTGTGTTTCTTCAGAAACGGTTTGGTCTCCAAATCATCTTCCGACTCTCGCTTACCTAAAAGAAGAGCAGCAAAAACTAAGTTAAAGTCAACAACGACATTAGATAAGAGCTCGAACCACCAAAAACAAACCCAATAAATTAGCTTTGGCGCCAGATTTCTTGCTAGAACTGGCCATGGAGAAGATGAAAACAGCGGCGGTTGTTTATGAAGATTCCACCGAAGAAGAAGGTCTTCAAAAACAATAATCTGGTTTGGGCTGGGCTTTTATTGGTTGGGTTTATGTGTCTCTCTTATATAATTTTTTATTCTTCCCGTATATAATATTTTGTAGGGTTGGTAAAGTCTTCTAATTGATATTTGAATCACTTTGAGGTATGTAAATTGTGGTTGCATAATCAACCATGAACAAATTGTAAA
>PKML01065661.1:119803-132646 GCA_002933935.1 Eutrema yunnanense | reverse complement strand
TACCAAATTGCATAAAAACCAAAGATCCTTCTTACAAATCTCAAACTCTCTCAAAGTTAAAGGTTTTGAGCATAAGAAAAAGCATACCCATGAAAATTAGGGTTTTTGAGTTTTTAAATAGATGAGGAGTTGACCGGGTCAACCCGGAACAAACCGGGTATTGACCCGGCCGAAACTTGGATATGTCTTTAGTGAATCGGCTATAACTCCTGCACCTGACATTCGAATGACCTGAATCCAACTCCAGAAGACAACCAACTCAATTATCTACAACTGCCATGAAGACAACCGAAGCTAAATCGGACTGGAAACCCTTCTTCCGAGTTGATCTTTTAGGCATGTCGGGTGGTTTCGTTCAGATGGATATACTCTCAGTAAAGTGGCCATATCTAACGAACCACGTATCTGAATGACCCGAAACCACCTCCTGTAGTCAGCTAACGCACTTGTCTACAACTTTCATGAAGACCTCAGATTAAACTGGATATGGAAAGGTCTTCATTTGGCCTGATCTTGGAGTCACTTGGGCTGCATCGATTTGTTGCATCACTTTGTTGCATCGATGTGAAGCTGAGCATCGATTTGTTACATTGATGTAAATGGGGTCTTGAGCGAAGCTAAGCTCCCTGATGTTGCATCCATTTGTTGCATCGATGTGTGGTAGCTTTTCTGGTCGATGTGAATGCTGAGAAACTCCCCAAACGTCTTTAACCGCTTCTCTTGCTTCCGAACCGAATAGTCTTCAGTAAATCCGCGATAACTTCTTAACCAAATGTCCAAATGGACTGATTCCAACTCCTGTAGACAGATGACTCACTCCTCTACAACTCCTATGAAGACTGTTGAGGCGGCTTCAGATCGGATGGCCTTCGTTCAGACACATATTTCCGGCGTCTCGGATGAGCTTTGCATTCTACCATGCTCCATAACTCCCAACACCATCAATTGTCTCCAAAATACCTAAAAACACTCCAAATGCATGCAAAACTCACTAGGACCTAATGAAAACACCTAATACTCTAATAAGTACCAAAATGTTATAAAAACTATGCAAGACACATGCATGAGACGTAAAACTCTAAATGAAATGCATGCTAAAACATGCAATATATGAGTATATCACTCAGCGAGAACTAAACCTAAAATCTCATCCCCACACCCACTTGTATCCAACCAACATATTAAGAATAAGCATAAGCAAGTAATCAAACATCACTCTCTAGAAACGCCCATACAACTAACAAACAGAGGAGTGCCATCTCATCACATCTCATCTCATTACATCTCATCTCATCTCGAGCCCGTAGCTCCATTGCATAAATGTGTCACACAGACTATTCGTGAGGGCTCGCCAAAACCCACTTCGTCGATGAGAGCTAATGCCCCCGAAGGCGCCACACATCAGCCCCATCAAACAATTTGTACCACAAGCGTCCTCATCGCCTTGTGAGGAACACCTAGTAACGCTTTCACGCCATCTAGCTACTTTACACGCACTAGCCACACACCATGGTTATCAATCAAGCATGCTGGTTTCTTCTCTAATGATCTCATAATCCATATTCGTTTATAAGATGTAGATCTAACATATGTATTACACAAATCGTGCCCGTACTTCGTAGCACGTAGCATACCTGAGTATACCTAAACTCAAAACACCAGAAGAAGACAAGAGAACATAGAGAAAAGCCTAGATCTAATCCTCACCTTAGCCACTGATTGACAACGCGATTACAGATGCTCTTGGGGTTCAAATCAGTTATCCTTCAACCGAGAGATAGATCCACGTATCCTTATGATCTCTGCCATGTTTCAAATTGATCCAGATTAATTTGTCTATCCAAAAAACTCAACTCGCCAGACTGCTCTAACATGTGCGCTGCGCTGAACAGTCTCGGTAAAACTAACATAACTTCCAAACCACAAGGTAGAACACTGAGATATTTCACAGAGACCTAGATCTAAGGGTAATAAACATATTTACAAAACATGAGATTTATCGGATTACTACCCAACCTCCAGATCGATTTCTCCTCTCACTGGTCGCAGATCCGCACTGCACATATATCAGGCCTGGAAAAATATCCAGAATTTTCATATCACAACTCCGAATAACAATTCGCTTTCGGCGTTGGATATATTAGAGAATCAAAGAAATAATCACTAAGTTTCAGATCGTTTGGATGTGGTTTGACTATTCGTTCCTCCTTTCTACCCGAACGGGTCAGATCTCTCTTTCCTTGCCTTCAGGTGGGTATGATGGATTCTCCTTCAAGGTGATTCGACGGTGGTTGCTCAGAGGCGATTTCAACAGGGCTCCGCTGCAAGAACGCTCTGCATCCTCTCTGCCACGAGCTCTTTCTATTTATAGGTGTGAAGGGACTCTAGGGTTAGGGTTTTCGATTAGCTTAATGAGCTTACGGGTTATGCTTTTATACTAAAAACAAATAAAGAAGCCCACTCTTTGAGATAACCGAAATTAAAATAGACCGGTTTCTGGAGACCAAAAATCAGGATATTACAACTCTCCTTTCCTTAAATAGAATTCGTCCCCGAATTCGCGGAACAACTTCTCTTCCACTTCGTTTCTGACCAAACATCGGAGTGTCCTTCTCCTTAGAGTTGCATGCATGACTCTTGCTTCTCTTTCATGTCGAGGGTGGGTGGGTGGTGCTTTAATTTCAGCGTCCATTTCGCCGAAAGGGTTCATCTCTGCCTCCAATTTCCAACTTAGGGTCGAGCTGAACACCATCTCTGTCCTTGAGTATGGTTCAAGTCGATGTCTACCCGTATGAACACATGGGACGTCCAGTGTCATAGTTGTTAACCTCCTAGAGCCTAGATAGAACACTCATCATTAGATCAATTCTAATCATAATGGGAATCCTCCACTTCCGAATGGATCTTCCCCATTGGTCCTCCCGGTGTTGTGCCGTTATAGCGATGATTGTTGCGCAAGCAGATATTCTTACCTTACCTTATACCATGCTGAAGAGGGATGATAGCCATGACCTTTACGACTTCATGAGACCTATGAGTTATGACCCACAACGCTTCCGCTGCAATCACTCTGATTACCAAGTTGATATATGTTTCAAGTTTTTCCAACCTATCAAGCCGCCGTTGTGTTTTCCTAACACTTTATTTGGTGTCCCCGTTCCAATTGGGATTCACGTTTCCATATGTTTTTCCCGAAGTTACTTCCTAACGCGCCCTTAAAGTCTTTGCACTAGGGATAGCTCCAAATGTGAACAACTTCTCCTTACATTTCTTAGTGAATTCCATTTCACAATCCTTAGTGAATTCCTTTCACCTTCCCTAGAAAAAAATCAATTACCACCTAGCCTTAGTGAATTCCATAACAACTGGCCTGATTACTAATTTACGCGCACTTGACATGGACTCTTCTTTCTACACCCTTCTGTTTAATGGATGACCATTATCCGGGGCTTGTTCCAAGGCGACACTGAACTATACAGGTTATCATGTCCCTTTTTGTTTTTTCGTTCTTTCTTACTCATTCCGCATTGCAACTACCCAAGTTGCTTCCTTACCGCATTCGCTTTGGGCTGACCAGTAGCATATTCCATTGTCACCATATCCCCTTTTCCATTTGGGTAATGGTAGTTGTCACCATATCTCTTTCCATTCGGGTAATGGTAACTTGATGTAGTCCACTAGGAACTATGAATTTTGCTTTCACCATCCGCATGCCTTACACTTCCTATGATATCTTTTCAGTCAGATAATCATCATCCAAACCCGTTCATGCTCCTTGAAGAAGTATATGTGTGGTGTTCTTCCACACTGGTTCTAGTTCGCTTACTTTAGGATGCTTCCCAGACGTGTAGAGAAATGTGACTGGCGTGCTTGCACACTCGGTTGTGAGTAGGAACCTTCCATTGTTCGCTACGTGATAACCAATTACTTGGTTGTCCTTTGCCCTCATTAGAACTTCACTTTTGTTCTACGCCTCGCAGATCCTCCTTTACAATCACACTTGGTCCAAGACTTCCAAACCTTATGCTCTCTTTGGCATTACCGCACACGCGATAGCAAGTGAGCCAGTCCGGTCCCGTAAAGACTGATCTCCCTACAAAAGAAAATAACACAATTGGAGCGGCTCATCTAGGTGATGGTTTTATAATGTTTTGAAAAATTTTGAAATCCGATTTATCCCAAACCCACTAACCTTGATTAACCCTCATCTCGAACTTGGGCTATGATACCACTTGTGAAGCCCCGGCCCCGCCTTCCCGAAGGAACCAGACGAGTCGGCCGAATCACCCTCAACCTCGCCCCTTTATCTCCACTAAAGACGATGTGTTGGCTAACAATAACTCAATTCACAAGTAACAACGATTCTGAATAATCCCTTTTATTTAATCCCAAATAATCGTCTTACAAAATCCAATATAAATCTTAATAAACCGAGGCAAATAACGAATGATTGTCTTTAAAACCAAATAGCTGAAATGTCAAATAATACTAAAGGAGAACTCTCAATTTCCCAAAAACCGCACACCACACCGGAATTACTCGTCCAGTTCCTCGTACTCAACATCATCAACACCATCATCATACTCACCTACAAGAAGAGAGAGGGGTGAGTAATTGGGATTACTCAGCAAGAACTAAACCTAAAATTTCATCCCCACACCCACTCGTATCCAACCAATATATTAAGAATAATCATAAACAAGTAATCAAACATCACGATCAAGAAATGCCCACACAACTAACAAACAAAGGACTGCCATCTCATCTCATTACATCTCATCTCATCTCATCACATCTCGAGCCCGTATATAGCTCCATTGCATAAATGTGTCACACAGACTATTCGTGAGGGCTTGCCAAAACCCTCCTCGGCGGTGAGAACTGATGCCCCCGAAGGCGCCACACATCAGCTTCATCAAACAGTTCGTACCAAAAGCGTCCTCATCACCTTGTGAGGAAAACCTAGTAACGCTTTCACGCCATCTAGCTACTTTACACGCACTAGCCACACAACATGGTTATTAATCAAGCATGATGGTTCTTCATCTAATGATCTCCTAATCCATAATCGTTTATAAGATGTAGATCTAACATATGCATCATACAAATCGTGTCAGTACTTCGCAGCACGTAGCATACCTGAGTATACCTAGACTCAATACACCAGAAGAAGACAAGATAACATAGATAAATGCCTAGATCTAATCCTCACCTTAGCCACTGATTGACAATGCGATTACAGATGCTCAAATCAGTTATCCTTCACCCGAGAGCTAGATCCACGTGTCCTTATGATATTTGCCTAGTTTCAGGTCGATCCAGGTTGATTTACCTATCCAAATAACTCAACTCGCCAGACTGATCTAACATGTGCGCTGCGCAGAACAGTATCAGTAAAACTAACATAACTTCCAAACCACAAAGTATAACACTGAGATATTTCACAGAGACCTAGATCTTAGGGTAAAAAACATTATTACAAAACATAAGCTTGATCGGATCACTACCGAACATCCAGATCTGTTTCTCCTCTCACTGGTTGCAGATCTGCACTGTACAGATTAGGCCTGGTAAAATATCCATAACTTTCATATCACAATTCCGAATAACAATCCGATTTTGGAGTTAGATAGAAACGAGAATCAATGAAGTACTCACCAAGTTTCAGATCGTTTGGATCTGGTTTGACCATTCGTTCCTCCTTTCTACCAGAACGGGTATGATCTGCCTATCCTTTCTTTCAGGTGGCTACGATGGATTCTCCTTCAAGATGATTCGACGGTGGTTGCTCAGAGGTGATTTCAAAAGGGTTTTGCTGCAAGAATGCTCTGATTCCTCTCTGCCACGAGCAAAGTTGTTTGGGATTTTAACTAGCAACCTAATTCAAATTTAAACCAAACGAATGACAAGCACTAAACAAGATTAAGAATTATGATAAAGGCAAGCCCTTGAATGAGGTTATGGATTTTGGAGACTTCTATGATCAATCTATGATGTCGATACCCACAATCAAACAATTTTCCATTGCCTATAACACTTAAACAAGACTGATCCATTTTCATGGTCTTAATCACTTTGTTAATCAACTAATCAAAAACAAACTCTCATTTCTGAAAAGTTAATTAACAAGCATTAGTTACAAGTTCTAATAGCCATAATACTCCTTAAACAACTATTCTCATAGGTTAAGCAAGCAAAATCTCTTATCTAGTTCTTCGAAGAATTTCATCAAACACCTTGTGTGCATGCAATTCCATATGATTTAGATTAACTTTCTCAAGCCTAATCTAGCATTATGAACACTAAATAAGAGAGAAAAGAAGTAATCTAAGCCCTAGACATCAAAGATCAATCACAAAATCCCCTAATCTACCTCATCCATGAGCTCTAAAAAGACCTAGTAACTAATCATGAAGAACACACCAAATCTCATGAAATATGTGTTGTTAATCATGATTCGAGAATAGGAAGATGAAAGATTAAAGGAAAATTAAACTTAAACTTGCATAAACTCCAAGATCTCTTATACAAAATCTCAAGAACACTTCAAAAGAAAGTGTTTTTGCAAGAGGGAAGAAGAGAAGATAAGATGACTAGGTCAAGGCCTATTTATAAGGGAGGACCACGTCCAGGTCAAATGGTTACACCGGCCAGTGGTGGTCCGGTGTGGCTTGGCCGGTGTGCTTGGTTTGTCTTCAACACCGGGCCGTCTTCAAGCGGTGTAGGCGGCCGGTGTTTCTTCTGTCCGAGCTTTGGCTAAGGACCGGGTGGAGTTGGGGCGGTGTGAGTGGGCCGGTGTGGAGATGAGGCAGCAACATCGGATGGTCTTCAAGGGGTGCAGTTGGCCGGCATTCTTCCTGCCCAAACATTGTCTAAGACCGGGACGATGACACCGGTCCATGGTTGGTCGGTATTGGTTGATGGTCTCGCGGCCAGACAGACATATCTTTGATAAAATCGCCATATCGCCTGAATCACTTATCCAAATGACCTGAAACCACTTTCAGACGACCGCTAACTCAAATCTCCATCATTTTCAGGAAGACCTTAGAAGCTAAATCCGAATGGAGACCCTTCATCCGGCCCGACCCGATCTTTCAGACACCTCGGGTGAACTATGCATTTGCCTTTGCTCCATAACTCCAATCATCCCCAAAATATCTCCAAGCACCTAGAAAACACTCCAAATGATGCATGACTCACTACGACCAAATGAAAACGCATGCATGAGGACTCAAAATATTAAGTTAAATACATGCTAAAAAGAGTAAAATATGAGAATATCAACTCCCTCAAACTTAGTCTTTTGCTTGTCCTCAAGCAAACAAACAAGAACAACAAGAGAGAGATGTTTGAAGGTGGAAGCTAGAAACTAAAAGCATCACAAGAAGAAATCAAATTCAACGTCTAAGTTTATAATTTTAGAATGCATCAAGTGAGTTTACTCCAAAAGAGTTAGCCATTTCTATCTCCACATGCATCAAGGTCAAGTCCCAACCTACACAAGCATTCTTATCCTTCAACCCTTTGACATTCATTAATGGTTTATGTGAATCATGCTTATACAAAATTAAATGAACTCGTTTGGCTAAGGGATAAGGCTTTGAGATGAAGATGATCTCAATCACATGTGTGCGTATTCCATTGCAAGGATCTCTCTAGGAATGAGTAAACTTTAGCAAAATGTTGAAGGTAAAAGGCAACCTATGCATACAAGGGTGAATTCTCATCTACCCAATGCCTAAGATGTCTCTAACCTTAGTATCTCTAACACATGAAGCCCCAAACCTAAGCTACTCTTTTCACAAGGCATTTTACCTTCATGTCCCACACACTTCCTTGTTCCTCCACTTCATATTTTTCTCACTTAGGGTAATATCATCTTCTCCATTGAACATTTGGCTTGGTGCTCTTCTTTTTCGTTGTTTTAGCTCTTCTTTTTCTTTATATCGCCTCATTTCTCATCACTTGATGCTTTTGCCAAATCTTTGGCTTCTTTCCTTTTTACTTTACACTTCGAGGCCAATTCTAACACTAAGAGCTATTATTATACTTTGTCACCAACCACTTCACATTTTTGCATTCCCTTTATGCCTTCTCCCCATCTTTCCTTTCCGTTCCACCTTTCTTTTTCACCAAATCCCGTTCTTTTGTTATTTCTCACCCGTTCCCACGAGCACCCCAAGACTTCCCATCCTAGCTAACTTATCCCTAGACTAGCCCTTGATGTTGGAGCTAGATCTACAGAGAACTCATCCTTGTCGCCCTAAACCTAACACTTTTTTGCCAAGTTTGCTCGAAAAATAGACCTCTCCATCACTCACGAAAATTGTTGGATAGAAAGAATGTTTAGTTCAAGGTGTGGGGAACCATTCCAAATATGTGATATGGCTACAAGGATCCACAAGGGTGGTAAAAAGAAAAAGAAGATCCAAGTATGTATGTAGGTATCCACGAGTTCATTCAAAGATGCACAAACATGATAATTGCAAGTTAACATTTAGGGTTCTTATTAATAGGGTTGAGTTCAATTCACAACTTGATTCAATCAAGACAAGAACATTAATGCATGAGATCTAAAGATGGTGCATTCTTACTTTCAAACTCACTAGAATGCATTGTTTTGATTCAATTTCTTAAAGTGATACCCTACAAGGAATGCTCATCATTTCTCCCAATGCAATATGCAATGCACCCTAAATGCAAACTAGACTCAATCATACACATGAAATGCAACTATATGACTTCTTTTTGTGTTGCAAAATTTCAAAAAAATTCGATTTTTATGCGTTTTTCTATGCCATAAGTGAATGCATGGTATGCATGAGACACAAGATGCAAAATCGAAAATAAGAATCACAAAGATAATATTAGATAAAACACAAACCCTCCCCCAAACGTAAATTACACAGTCCCTTGTGTAATAAAAGCTTAAGATAGAGCAAGACAAAGAAAAAGACATGATATTAAATGCTATTTACAAAGTTTGGAATGGTACCTTAGATTAGAGAGAATGCGTGGTGGAGGCGGACCCATGAGGAGAGGCACTTGACCTCCGACATCGAACACCGTTGTTGCTTTGCCACGACCTTGTGACCATCAAGAACCTTGAGACCACTTAACAAAAACATTAGAAAGCACTTAAAAATAGAAAATATGTACAAAATATGTCACTAAACTCGACGTTTGTTACCCTTTTAGGCGGGTGGAGAATGAATGGTGGAACTCCTTGGTGGGTCTTTGAGCTCAAGTTTAAAAACCGTGCTCATGAGTTCTTGAAAACTGGCTTGCCCTTTCTCTTTAAATTCCGGTGTGAGGATTGCTCTAACCGAGGCAAAAGGATTGGACCGTCCCTTACACTTGATCTTGTACTCAATCACCCCATCTTCATGTTTCTAAGGAGTGAGACTCATGATGGAAGGCTGGTCTAGCATGGTCTTGTCCTCATCATTATCAGAACCCAAAGCTTCTTTTCCAAGAGAATCTACCTTCTTTTTACAAGCTCTTGTGGGTGAATCCAAATCTGTTGTCGCACAACTACCCACATATTCAACTCTTGGGGCTTGAACCTCATTAACCTCACAAGTGATCGTGCCACAAAGTCCATTTGATGGAGGCTTCATTGGGTAAAAGAGCTTATCATCCACGTTCCTGAGTACTACCCTCTTGTTTGTGAAGTCCATGCTTGCACCGGTGGTATCGAGGAATGGAGTCCCAAGAAGGAGGGGGAGCTTTTTGGTTTGTTCCATCTCCATAACAATGAAATATGTTGGTACAAGGCACTCTCCGATCATGAGAGGATATTCTTCAACAAGGCCAAGTGGTTTCCTTGAGGAAGAATCTCCAAACATGATGGTGGAGGGGTAATCCTCCATAATCTTGACCCCAAGATTCTTAACCATCTCCAAGGACATGACGTTCACACTCGAACTCGAGTCACACAAGGCGTCATCTATCTTCAAGTCTCCAAGAGAGCAAGTGATGTAGAATTTACAAGGATTTCCAAGCTTGGGGATAGACTTAAGCTCAACCTTGTTATGTTTGGTGAATCAGAGACCGCCATAAGCTCTTCCACTTTCTCTCAGTTCTCAAGTATGTTTTTGATGAACTTTAGGTGTTGTGGGACTGATGCGCTCGAATTCGTCCTCCGAAACTTCAGGTTTTAAATTTATAAACCCAAAGGTTCTGCAAGTGCACAGACGTGCGTTGCAGTACTTTAGGTATCGATCCACAGGGAGAGAGAGCTGTTCTGCGAGACCTTAGACAGAGAATAGCAAGGAAGTCTAAGAGGAGAATAAGTTTTTATAAGGGTTTTTGTCACGAAAATGTAAAGAGCGTAAAACCGGAAAATTGCATGTAAAGAGAAGATGAAAATTGATGTCTTGAAAGTAAGACGGGAAAAACGATTTGTAAACTATTGTAAAACGGTGTTTGGTCGACATGAATATCTTAGGGTATGCTCGATTCAATCACAATCCCTAAGCTCTTAGTAACTGTTTCTAGATTTCAACTCCACGAACTGAACCGAATAAATGGCGTAGCCTACTTTCGTACATCCTACGCACCAACAATCTATACGCTCGACCAGTAGCTTTCGTCTCTGGTCGCGCAGAAGATTGTGTTGTTCGCATTGGTTCTTCTTAATTCACGGCACTCCGTAAGTATACTTTCGAAATTTTACGACGCACACGCTCGTATGGATAATGATTCATATGTTTTTAGATTCAGCACGTTAGTGGTACTTAACATCTATGAATCACCTCTAGTTCATGACGCTAGATTTAGCATTAACAACTATCCATAAGAAAGAGCTCTAGAAATCGGCTAGGGTTTTATCTCGTGAAATCCTTATCGAACATAGAATTTCCCTTTGATAATTCCTTTAAACCCAACAATGAAAATACTCGAACATAGATGAAGTGAAAATCATGATTAAATCAATCGCAGGAGATTGATGAAGGAGCCTCACAATTTTAAGAACTAAGTCTGGTGAGAAACCTCTTCACCAATCTCGAAAAATAAAGAACAAGAGTTTAAGAGTAAAAGCAAGAACAAAACTAAACTAAAAAAGGTGTAAAAGCAAGCACACCAAATTAGGTCTTCTAAGGGGCATATTTATAGGTCTTCTCTTCTGCTTTCGTCAGTCTTTAGGGTTTTAAATGACGATAATTGAACGGGCCTTGCAAATTGGGCTTACGGGACGAAAATAGCTTGGCCGAGGGTCCAGCTTGGCCGAGGGTCCAGCTTGGCCGAGGGTCCACTGGATCTGGCCGCGGCGAACATGCACTTGGCCGCTGGTGGAGGCTTCCTGACCGCGGTGAATTGCCCTGTTGCCGCGGCTGGGATGCTTTTGGGAAAGGCCAGCTGTGACGTCTTGATCTTGATGTATCTTTCGATTGAACCGTTGGATTGTCCTCAAATCTGTTGGAATGGAAAAGTAGCTGGTCCTTCTTGAATATCTTTAAAATTGGGCTGGATCGGAGGGTGAGAAGAACCTCTTTGGAAATTGAACTTCTGACGGTTTGACTCTGAGCCGAAAATCTGGTTTTTCTCCAATTTGCAATGCTTTCGCCTAAGTAACCTGAAAAGAGTCTTGACACTACGAATATGCAAAAACCATAATAAAAGCATGTAAAACCAAGTGGAACACTTATTAAAGTGTTCTTAAATAGATTAGTAAAACAGGTAAAAATATGGTGTTATCACACCCCAGACTTAAACCTTGTTTGTCCTCAAACAAGACAAAGCTTAAGCTTGGAAACGATCAAACAAAAATCATAGGGAACTAGAAATTTCGGAGACCGTTCTTCTAAACCACAACCATCGAACTACATCAAACGCAACCTAGCCTAGAAAATTCTCACTAGAAGTTTTCGTAACACTAGTTCACGGTATCCATCATACAAAATATAAACTTTTGAAATCCAAAAATCAGGTCAACTAGCTCTCTAAATTCATTAAGTGCAAACGTGAACTTCTCATCAAAATGATTAAACCAAGACAATCGAGGCTAGGTATTAAAGGCATTTTGAGGTGAGGTTAAAAGTGTTCCGGGTTACCGTAATTTCACTAGAGTGATGAGGACATCGAGTCAACGACCCAAGTCATACAAGCACCACTAGTACCAAGTGGACCAGTGACTAGAACCAGGAGCAGGGACATGGAAAAGAAGTTCAACATGTTCATGGACCAGCTCAGACAAGAAGGTTTCTTCAAGACGGACACTAGTCCGCTAAGCCCATTTGCGAGCAGTTATTGGGCCGATTCTTTGAAGCAGGATCCACTCATGATCCCGGACGATCCAGAAGGCGATCCACATATGGATTTGAAGCTCTTTGAGTCTAGTTTCCAGAACACTAAAGATCAGCCCAAGAATCCTTACCATTCGGACCAGAACGTCCAAACACTGAAGACATATCGGCTGGATCCTTTGCTGGCCGATAACACTAAGTGGCCACTCATCAAGCCCAGGCTCGTGGCCCACTTATCTATGGTCGATTTCACTTCACCAGAGATGACTTAGGCCCAAGGAAGGTCATTAGTTGGGTTTGTAAGTCGTTTGGTGCTCTTTTCCCAACCTTCGTTTTTATCCCACTGGGTTTTGCGAAGATGGGTTTTTACCGAGGCCAAACGGCTTGCAATATTATTGGCCCAATTAATGACTCTCTGTAAGCCCATGAAGACCAGCTACACGAGGCCTCACTTCTATTTCTCTTAGTCTTTTAATTATTTTGTAAACGGGCCTAAATTGTTAAGGACCCGTCTTGTTATTTCCTTTTCGGTTTATTTCTTTTTCTTTGGGGGCGTGAGCTCTCTTTAAAAACCCTAAGGCTTTGTCCTTCT
>PKML01065661.1:77334-103675 GCA_002933935.1 Eutrema yunnanense | reverse complement strand
GCACTGTCGTGCCTAATCAATTATCCTAAGATCTAAATTCCAGATTCGTCAACCTAGAATTAGCTATGAACACAACCTAAGCGAAGAACTAATTCAGATGGTGAATCCTAAACAGATAATTAACCTAGCATTCAGAGAAATCCTTTATGAGAAAACCCTAAACCTAAAGTGGATCTACTCAGACATGGCAATTGAATCAATAGACATGCTTGAATAAATCATCAATAGAATAATAATAACAAGAGGTTCTTGAGATCTGATCTCGGACGAAGGGAAATCAGACTTGTCTCTAACCAAAGTAATAAAAAGCATAAAAATGTATATCCTAAACAAGTGGCTGAAAACTCCTATTTATAACCTAAAACACGATTTGGGGTCTTCTTGTAATTATTAAAGACTTCTGGGCACTTTTGCAATTCCTCAAGTCTTGGAAAACTCGCGGGTCGTGTCTTGCTGCGATGGGTATCGATCGATACCAAGGGGGTATCGATCGATGCTTGCCGTGAAAACAGGTACTCAGCAACACGATCTTTAGCTCTGCTCCAAGCTGCTCCAGAAAGCTCCAATACTTCCAATAATCCTCCAAACGTGCTGTGACCTGTAAAAGACTCTAAAACACTACAAAACACTAGAAAGACTCTATAAAAGGACTTATATCATGGCCTAAACAGGGTAAAAACCATGATATATCAATATCATGGTCTAAAAGGGGTAAAAACCATGATATATCAATTCCCCCAGACTTAGCCTTTGCTTGCCCTCAAGCAAATTGAAGACTAAACTAGAGAAAGAGGTTTGAAAACATAGAGACTCACTTGTTCATGAAACATTGCAATGACCATTTTCCTTAGGGCTCCACATATCACCTAACCAGCTTTTTGATCTAACCCCCATGTATTTCTCCGTAGACATTCGCAGTTTTCCATACTACACACATTATTTCACAGCATTGTTCAATTAAGCCATCCTCGCCAGTTTCATCGCTGTGATTAATACCAAGAACCTTCTAGATTCTTTCACATACAATATCATGACAAGGAACCATCATTTTTCACACTTTCTGGTATTATTTCTCTCCCCCATACTTATTTCTCATTATGTTTCTTGCATATACAAATTAAGGTTCGAGACGCGAGTATTGATGGTGTTTGCCACCGAATCCCCGGTTCTTCCCTCAAAAGTAATCAAAGGTGTAGACGAATAATGGTATCACAGGAAATTTTCCTAACCTCGCTTTCACCTTTGTGTGATCATCTCCTCTGAAGTAGAATAATGGGATCGTTGGAAATTTTCCTAACCCTCTACTCAGAAGAAAATCATTTCATCTTTTAATGCATCGTATTAACTTGTAACAGGGAGAGAAGAGAAATACCATTATTTTAAACACGTGGGTTCCTTTGTCAGATACGAATGAGGAATCAAGCTCTATGGACACTAACCACATCGATGAAGTGCAAAAATTTGGCTCAGGCTTCAGAAATACGAATGAGGAATCAAGCTCTATGGACACTAACCACATCGATAATATAATTAATTTATTTTGTTAAATAATATCAAAAATTATGTTTATATTAAAGTGTAAATTTTACACTTTTAAAACCAATATTTACCATTATTTTATTTTTTAATTAATTTTCAAATAAAAATTAAAAATATATAATATAATAAATACAATTGAAATATGAAAAAATTATTAAAAATTATATTATAAATATAATTATAGATATAGTGATTACGAATAAATATATTAAATAATTTTATATATAATCTTTCACAGCTCTGTCAATCACTACATAGCATACAGCTTCAGCAGCATATTGTTTGTGTTGCTTAGTGCTTCTGCTTTACTATCCGTTATACCAATCAAGCCCTTAGTTGTACCTATATTACTTTTTTGGAAAGAGTATATGATCAATTGAAATTAGTTGTGTGTTTATTTGTTCCAATGATACTCAAGAGTACAATACAACAAAAACACAATACAAATTACACCGTATCGTTTGAATTGCTACTACAACAACCAACTCGCTTATTTCTGCGGCGATGTAAACCTTTTTCCTTACTTTCTTCCCTTTCACCTCTTCATCTAGTTCTTTTGATGTCTCCTCGTCAGCATAATTAAAACCAAATGAACTATATAAAGATCCCTCTATATCTTCTATGACCTCTACATGCAAATCATTTCTACATAGCTCTTTATCCACAGTCATTAGATAAACATAAACGTCTTCATCATCATCAATATATACAGGAAGACTATCATTCACTAGCACCGAAAGGTAACTCAATTTTAGCTTCTTCATAGATTGATCTACCCCAATCCTTCTGCATATCCTATGCACTAACATCGAATATGTTATCTCATCCATAGATGATTCCCTAAACAATATCACGTACATGCAATTTTCTTTATAGTTCAATCGGAAACCATCCCCGATATTATATCCTTCAATAGAGAAAGTTATGTTGTTCATTGTCTCCTGAAAAACAATTAAAAAATTGCATTACAACCTACAACCTTGAATTAATAATACTAGTTGTTCAAGTTTAACTTCTTCTCTCAGCTTATTCTACTTCTCTCAATAATACCCAGTTGTTACAGTTATTCCACTTCTCTCAGTAATACCCAATTGTTATTCATTATAAAGGTTTGCAACTCCCTTCGGGGAATTCGAAGGTTCGGACTAGTCCCACGATTCAATACGATTCAATCACTACAATCCTTGAATTACCAAAGCATAATCGACCCAGAACATGAGTTCCGTTATCGACCCCCAATGTCCATTAATTACAAACACCGAAAGCTCCCTTCTCCTCCCTAAATTGCAAATACAAAAACGAAATTCATTTCTAGGGCAAAATCGAATAACATACTCGATAGATTTAAGCTAAAACACATTGAAATTAGAAGAACTAACCTGAATTTGGAAGAATCGGCTTCAATGGCTTCCAATCTTGTCGTCAGGATGGTGTACAGTCGTCGTCGTCGAGGGTGGGATTTGACCGGATTTCTTATTATTTTTTTTAATTTAATAAAATTTGTTTTTATTCAATTGTTTATTAATTTTCTTAGAGTAGAAGAGTATGTGAGAATAAAAGAGATATGTGAGAATAGATTTATATCAATAAAGGTACTTCAGTGTTAAGTCCATTTTCTTAAAGTCGGTAATCGGGTTTAGACGGCGTCGATATGGGCTGTTACTAGGTCTATATTATGTTTATTCGGCCTTTAGTGGGCCGATTATTTAAGTCTATATTGGGCCGTAAATGGACCTAATATTATGTCTATGGGACCACAAAGAAGGCATCAGAGAAGCTTTTTGCAATACTATAATTTTATAAGCTAAAACCGAAAATAACCTAAACTATCCGAATTAAATTGAATTTGTCAACAATTTCGGTTATTATAAGCATAAAAAATAACCGAATTTCCCCCGAACTAAACCGAACCGAACCAATATTTTATTCGGTTATTTTCGGTGGAAAATCTATAACCCGAATTAACCGAAAAATCGAACAGAAAAACCCGAACTAACCGAACCGAAAAACCCAAACTAACCGAATTCCCATGCCTACCATATACCATGATTCAGATCCAGAGGACCAAGTATCTTTAAATTTGGTTAAACTAGTTGGTACGTAATTAAACCGTGATTGCAAACCATGATTTCGGTCTACTTCTGTCTTCAAAAACAACACCCTCTTCGAATTAAGAAGGAAAAGGGAAGGAGAAGAGAGCTACCTGAATTTTGGAAGTTTTGGAGTGATACGGAGGAATATAGGGAAATCTCATCTTTATAGACTTTCCGCGCGTGGGCGCGCGTGACCTCAGAAAACAACGGAAATCGTTTACGGTTTTCGAGATATTTAAAGCAGAGCGCGTGGACGACACTGCATAAAACCTTTAAAGTGAAACTGACGATTACATTAACCCGAGATGGTGAGGCATATCGAACTCATTTCAAGAAATATGCTATCGTCTCAAATAGAGGATGTCTTGGAAATAATGGCTCGGTATCGCTTCAGTTCGGCAATTAATCTCTATCTCTACAACTTTTACCTCGTCATAATCACTCCCGAATCTGACGAGCTAGGGGGGAAACTGTTGGGGTCGGTTTTCACCCTTCGAGATTAACAAGCTTAAAAGCCAAAGACGTCAAGTTAAAGGGAGAAGAATCTCCCGAGCCGCAGCAACCTCGCGTACTCCACTCCAGCGATCTCGCCTCGGCGACCCTATCTTCGGAGGGACAAAGCCGAGTCGAGGTCGAAGCAACATCTTTCAACCAAATTAAGACCGCCAATGGGCCGAGACAGGATTTCCACGATAACTCTGATTGGGCCGAGCTAGAGGCACATACCAACAATTGCCCTAGTTTAGTCGGTGGCCGCACTGGGTGAAAAGGAAACATTCCTCTTCATCTCCGAGATTCTCGTCAATACAGACCCATATAAATAGTGTTCATAATTGAATTTGTATCCCATCTGAAACTCTAGCATTGGCTCAACTTTTACTTGTACGCTTCCAAACAACAATAATAAAAACAATCTTTGGATCTCTGCTTGTGTTTTTCCTAGAAATTTCGCTTCCCTCTAAAATCTTGATAAAAATCGATTGTGTGAGTTTCGAGTTCGACCCTTACAAATTATTGTGTGTTGTAGTTTGTTTTTCAATTTAGTATATTACATAAAAAATATGTATTGGTTAAATTAGCTAAAAAAAGAAAATAATTTTTAATTTTGATATTTTTTGTTATTTTTATAAAAAATATATTTAACGAAGATGAAATTGAAATGATAAAAAAAAAACTTATTTCCTTGATCTGACATATAATTTTTAGTAAAATATTATTAAAAAATATCCACGCTAACCGTAGATGCAAAACCTAACAAAGAACAATTTGTAATTTATATTTCTAAGAGCAAAAACGGTTAGAGTTGTCATTTTGTGAAGTACCATATACCATCATTCTGAATGATTCATTCTCAGATCCAGAGGGCCAAGTATCTTTAAATTTGGTTAAACTAGTTGGTATGTAATTAAACCGTGATTCCGGTCTACTTCTGTCTTCAAAAACAATAGCCTCTTCGAATTAAATCTCTTTTCACTTCCTGAGACATATCTAGGGTTCTCTCTAACAAACGAAGAAGGAACAAGGTAAAAGCCGTAGTAGAGCCACAGAGAGAGAGCGAGAATCGTTTCTAGGTTTGGGGATTTCAGATCAGAAACCCTAATTTCTTTCACCAAACCATGCCGCGTCACAGAGACGAAGACGAAGAATACGATGGATCGGAGTTAGAGGAAGAGGAGGAGGAGGAAGAGAGAGGGAGTCGCGGCGGAGGCTCGAGTCGGAAGAGAGGAAGATCGAATTTTATTGATGATTATGCGGAGGAGGATTCTGAGGAAGACGAAGAAGATGATGAAGATTATGGCAGCCGTGGAGGCAAAGGAGGGGCAGCTAAGAGAAAGAAGTCTTCAGCTTCTATTTTCTTAGACGATCAAGCTCGGGTAGATGATGAGGATGAAGAGGAAGAAGACGAGGGAGAAGACGGTAAGATTTCGGGAATTTGGATTCTCTCTCAATCGAATGTTTGGATCGATTGATTTTAAAACGGTTTAACTCTTAACATAGTTTGATATTTTTGTTATGCAAATCAGTGGTCTGGTCATTACTCGTTGTTTTGGTGATTGAGATTGATTCTCGTTCACCATTGATAAGCAATGAATGATTTTTTTTTTTTGTTATTGATTATCATGGCCATTCACAATTGGTCTTAAAATGGTTACTCGTTTGTATCCTTAAGCTACTTAAACATCCATTTTTGGTACTCACTAGAAGTTTCTTTTGTTGATGCAGATTTCATAGTGGATAATGGAACTGACCTTCCCGATGAGCGTGTTGATAGGAGGTATCACGAACGGGGGTTTCTTTCTCCTGAGGAGAATGATGAGGATGTGGAAGATCTCGAGAGAAGAATTCAAGAGAGGTTCTCTAGGCATCATGAAGAATATGATGAAGAAGCTACAGATGTGGAGCAACAAGCGCTTTTGCCATCAGTCCGTGATCCGAAATTGTGGATGGTGAAATGTGCGGTAGGGGTTTTACATAATTTAGCTTGGAAGTTAAAAGTCTTGCTTCTTCCTCTTGTTTTTTAATTTTCAATATTCTGTTCTGTGATACTTGGAATTGATTCTCCCTGATTTTCACATTGCAATGTCAGATTGGCCGCGAAAGAGAGGTTGCCGTTTGTCTTATGCAAAAATTCATCGACCGAGGATCAGATTTGCAGATCAGATCTGTTGTTGCCCTTGACCATCTTAAAAACTATATATATGTTGAAGCAGACAAAGAAGCTCACGTGAAAGAGGTATTTGATGGTTGCCCTGTATCATTATATAATTTTGAATTTCTGAGTCGGTGATAGTGTTCATTAGTGTTGTGACTGGGTGTGAAGACATTATATGCGTTGTTTCTTTTACTTGTGTTAGGCGATCAAGGGCATGCGGAATATATATGCTAATCAGAAGATCTTGCTTGTCCCGATAAGAGAAATGACAGATGTCCTTTCTGTTGAAAGCAAAGCAATTGATCTATCTCGGGATACCTGGGTTAGAATGAAAATTGGGACGTATAAAGGTGATCTTGCCAAGGTATGTTTCATTTTCATGTGTTGCCATTGGTAAAACTACCTATAGACTGCTGAAATGTAAGCCCTTTGCAGGTGGTTGATGTTGATAATGTGCGTCAGAGGGTTACAGTCAAGTTAATCCCAAGAATTGATCTGCAGGCACTAGCCTCTAAGCTGGTATGGATTCTTTCCATGCTTAAGAAAAAATGGTGCTATTTGTGTTTGGTAAACATGTCTGATAGAGTAATAGTTCAACTTAGCCTGTTATAGGAAATTACTACGACTGTCCACGCATTCTAAGGTTTTTGAAGTGTGCTCTAGTCATTTAAACAATACAATTATTTGGGCACACTTTACCTGACTAATTGCAGGACGGAAGAGAAGTTGCGAAGAAAAAAGCATTTGTTCCACCTCCACGTTTCATGAATATTGATGAAGCAAGGTACTCGTTTTAGAAGCTGTTTGTTGTACTTTAATTTTAGAAAGCCTGTTAAGGAGAAGGTTTTAAAAAAGCTCTGGATGTTAAAAATTTGTTACATGCCTATAGGGAGATGCACATACGTGTTGAGCGTCGGCGTGATCCCATGACTGGTGATTACTTTGAGAATATTGCTGGCATGCTTTTCAAAGATGGTTTCCTGTACAAAACAGTATCATTGAAGTCCGTCACTGCTCAGAATGTTACACCAACTTTTGACGAACTTGAAAAATTCAATAAACCAAGTGAAAATGGAGAGAACGATTTTGGGGGTTTGTCAACTTTGTTTGCAAACAGAAAGAAAGGTCATTTCATGAAGGGTGATGCAGTCATTGTTATCAAGGGGGATCTAAAAAACTTGAAGGGTTGGGTTGAGAAAGTAGATGAAGAAAATGTTCTTATCAGATCAGAAATGAAAGGTCTCCCTGTAAGCATCCTTACTCTTTGGCTGTTCGTAACTGCTTGCATGTTTCTAAAACTATCCAGCCAGGAAAAAAATGCCAAGCATGACTCTTGTGTTGCAGGATCCTCTTGCTGTAAATGAGAAAGAGCTCTGCAAGTACTTTGAACCTGGAAATCATGTAAAGGTTGTTTCTGGGACCCATGAAGGTGCAACAGGCATGGTCGTCAAAGTTGATCAGCATGTACTTATTATTCTGTCTGACACAACCAAAGAACATGTAAGCCAACTTTTGTATATGGATTGAGTTTATTTCTAACTAGTAGGGTAACTAAATCCCAAGAAAATACTTGTAGGTCCGTGTGTTTGCTGATCATGTTGTTGAGAGTTCAGAAGTGACAACTGGTGTTACTAAAATTGGTGAATATGAACTTCATGATCTTGTGCTTCTGGAGTAAGTGGAATACCTAATCACCTTCAAGTGATGCATAGTTCCCATTAATACGTGTATGAAAGCCTTATTTTTGATGCAGTAACCTGAGCTTTGGAGTAATTATACGACTAGAGAATGAAGCTTTTCAGGTAAATTGCCAACTTTCCAAGAATACAACTATCATTAAGTCTACGCGTAGCTGCTGCAATTTTAGATTTTTCTTTTGGGATTTTTTTTTGTTATAAATTATAATCACCAAAGGGATCTAGGAATAACTCTGTTTCAATGTCTATAGATTCTTAAAGGGGTTCCTGACAGACCAGAGGTTGCTCTTGTCAAACTCAGAGAAATCAAATGCAAACTTGAGAGGAAAATTAGTGTTCAAGATCACTACAAAAATGTCATTGCTGTGAAAGATGATGTCAGAGTCATCGAGGGTCCTAGCAAAGTAAGTACCTTTGCATTCTGGTTGTTGTTGGTTACCTTGCTCAACGTTACTGATCTCCTATTAATTAATTTGTACATAATAGGGTAAACAAGGTCCCGTGAGGCATATCTACAAAGGAGTCTTATTTATATATGATCGGCATCACCTTGAGCATGCTGGATTTATCTGTGCTAAATGCACATCATGCGTTGTCGTTGGGGGATCACGTTCTGGTGCTAATAGAAATGTGAGCGTCTTTTCATGATGTTGCCATATTTTTGTTATTTGTTTCATCAAACTGTAGCTTCACCTTATCTACCAATTTTTCTACTCTAGGGTGGGGATTCCATGTCAAGATTTAGCAATTTCAAGGCACCCGCCCCAGTACCATCATCTCCAAGAAGATTTCAACGCGGAGGCATGGGATTTAACTGTATGTTCAGATTTCTTCTTTGTAATATGATTATGAGAAAGTGTATCTAATGTTTTGTTTAGTTGTTATTTGCATTCTTCACTGGTCTGCTGCTCTTACTATTTCTCTGGGATAAGACAATGATTTCCACTATATATGACTTGTACGTTTTTCTGGTAGTGCAATGATACATTGCCTACAATCGATATTGCTTTGCATATCTATTGTGAAATGCTGATACATCTTGTCTACGTTCAGTTGCACACACTCTTATTTGTATCTTTAAATGCAGCCGGAGGCAGGGGCAGGGGTGGGAGAGGAGGGGGAGATAATTCTTTGTTGGGTACTACTGTTAAAATCCGTCTAGGACCTTTCAAGGGATATAGGGGACCTGTAGTAGAAGTGAAAGGAAATTCAGTGCGTGTAGAACTTGAGATGAAGATTGTGACAGGCAAGCCCTTGTATTCACTTTTCTGCACGTGGGTTGCTGCATGTTGAATGAATTCTAACAATAGTTGTATATGCAGTTGATCGAAATGCAATATCAGATAATGTGTCTGCATCTACACCGTCTCGGTAATCTACTGATTTATCTCATTGTTTATTTTGACTTCAATTGTCATTACGGACATTGATTATATCATCTGAATTCTACACAGAGATACATCTCGGTATAGTATGGGAAGCGAAACACCTATGCATCCTTCTCGGACTCCACTTCATCCTTATATGACACCAATGAGGGACTCTGGAGGTTTGTTTTCTAGCTCTCGCACCGCTTAAGATCCAATATCTATTCATTTTGTAAGTGTGATCTTTAATATGGGTCATTTGACATGTTACGCTCTTTGGTGATATTTTGTAAATTTCAGCTACACCGATCCATGATGGAATGAGGACACCCATGCGTGATAGAGCTTGGAATCCTTACACGCCTATGAGTCCACCTAGGTAAGTTTGTTGTTACATTACTATTTTTCATAAGATGATTTTCCCTTTAATGCTGTAGTGATTTTGCATCAATGTACAGACATGGCTACTGTTTCAATATTTTCCTGAAATTCGTAACACATCTCTAAGAATGGTAAATTTTGATCCAAGAATAAACTTGAATCTCTCTCAACTTGTGGTTGTTATGGAATCAGGGATAACTGGGAAGACGGAAATCCGGGATCTTGGGGAACGAGTCCTCAATATCAGGTAAGAATTATCCATCTATGGGTTTTGCATTCAACCTTATTATTAGCTTTATAATGTCTGAATATGTAGTCTTGTTTTGATTATGAATCAAAATCGTTTGTTTGGCACTTGTTTTCAGCCGGGAAGTCCTCCTTCACGGGCATATGAAGCACCAACTCCTGGCTCAGGATGGGCTAGTACTCCCGGTGGTAGTTACTCTGATGCGGGGACACCTAGAGATCATGGTTCCGCGTATGGTAAGATGCATGTAATCCTTTTCAAAAAAGGTTGGCTGTTCTTGCTTGGCCAGTCTTTTTCTCACATACCCTGTCATGCAGTTAATGCCCCAAGTCCTTACCTACCATCTACACCTGGCCAACCCATGACACCAAGCTCGACTTCATACTTACCTGGAACTCCTGGAGGACAACCAATGACTCCTGGAACCGGCCTTGATGTCATGTCTCCTGTTATAGGTATTGTCTATTGTTGGGATATATTTAAAAAGGATAAACGTTTAGATTTTGTCGGATTAGTCTCAATCCCCCTTTTATAACTCCTCGTTTTCATACACAAGAAGTTTCCAATTTCTCTAGCGGTTTTCTTATCTTATTGTAAATGCCACAGGTGGGGATGCTGAAGCATGGTTCATGCCTGATATTTTGGTTGACATACACAAGGCTGGAGAAGACAGCGAAGTGGGCGTCATCCGAGATGTTTCGGTTTGTCTTCTGCCTATCACCAAACTCCAGTTTTATTAAAATAAATAAGAACAACTAGTGATAAACAAGATAAATCAATGATCAAAGTTACACATAGAGAAAGCTTACATACCTTGATTGCGAGAATTGCTTATGAATGTGAATGATGTTCGTGAATCTAACGCGTGCATTCTTCATATGTGCGTCTTTTGTCAGGATGGAACGTGCAAAGTGTCTCTTGGGTCCAGCGGTGGTGGTGACACTATAATGGCCCTCCCGAGCGAACTGGAGATAGTTCCTCCGAGGAAGAATGATCGTGTGAAAATCGTTGGCGGGCAATATCGTGGGTCTATAGGTAAGCTGATTGGAATCGATGGGTCGGATGGTATCGTTAAGATAGAGGATAATCTTGACGTTAAGATTCTGGACCTGGCCATATTAGCCAAGTTTGTTCAACCGTGAGATAGCTCTAATGAAAGTTGAGTTGAGTTTCATCATGTGACCGTATATTGTATCTTAAATTTCTTTATAGTTTATAACGAAAATTCGAATATTGTTTCCAGTTGAAGGGAAACCTTTTAATCTTATTTCCGATTATGTGGTTTTTAGTTTTTACTATTTCTACTGTTTTTAGATTAGCATGTTGATCGCCTTGCTCCTACCTAGCTCTGGGCATAACATCCGGATCCGAAAAACCGTACCTGAAAAAATTCGGGTTCGGTTTGGGTTCGGATCTATGAAAATAACCGAATGAATTTTTAGTGCGAGTAACTTCAGATATTGGTTAATATCCAAAATCTGAAGTATAACCGAACTATCAAAACATTTAATATTGGAGTCCAACCTATGATCCTATGATGGATTAAACCGAACAATTGGTGGGAAATGTATAAAGTTAATTTAAAACTAAACTGATACTAAAATCTAAGAATGTATGGAGAAATGAGAGATGCAGTGTCCAAGGACAAATTGTAAATAGTATTTACAATTATGATAATGATTATATGCTGGGATAACTTTTCACCACTGATCTGGCAGTGAAGTGTGGATTACCCACATCGACATTACTCTATGAGCAAAGACGACATTTTTTTTTGACATTCCGGAAATATCAATACGCAGTCGGACATGTAGAATAGCGTCTCAGGAAGCCGAGTATATGGAAATAATATCACAGAGATGTTAACGTAATATATAAAAGACATGGGCCAATTTACTCATTGCCTCATTACCAATTCGTTTTGAGTTGGAAGTCAATGTACTTTAATATGGTATAAGAGCCCAATCCACGTTGTTCAACCCGATCCATAATAGATTCGACCCAAAATTGGTCCTATCGAAATCGACCCAACCCAAAATTGGTCACATCGATCCATGCCCAAACATAGCGAGATCGATGGCCAAATAGCCATCTCAAAAGGGCGTATTAAGGAATAATATCCCACATTGAAAGCAAAATGTCATAAAAAAGAGAGAAACAGACTACGTGAACCAGTCAAATTCACATCATTATCGCTGAAAACACATATGACTAGGTCGACCCGAGCAAGATAACACACCTATAGTGACTTCTATCAGTTTGAAAAAGAGAGAAGAAAGCACTTACTAGTGCACCATCAACAACATATACAAAATAAACAAGATTTATTAATTAATTGTGACGCCTAAAGCATGCGTTTCTTGGGCTTTACCTCCGGGTCAACCTTGCATACACCCATGATCATATTACAGAGGAGGAACAATGTCCTTTGACCATTTAACGGTTATGCTCTCTTCCCCTGATTCGATCTCTTATGATGACTCTCGCCTCCCTAGAGTTCCAACCCAAATCTGGAAGCCGACATTCGCTCTTCTACCCTTACCAAATAAAATCATCTTTGTAGGAATATCCATAACTTAAGCAGCCATTTTCCTCCCATAAAACCAACTCCCGTCCACTCACGTTAACCAGTTCTGACTTGACGTCGGAGAGTTCCGGAGAGACAAATCCATTTCTTTTCCTCTTTGGATACCTTCTTGACCGTGTTACTGTGACATGAAAAGGACACTCCAAAATCGGTTGGAGGAATCCTTCACCGGAGATCCGTCGGAGCCTAGTGACACAATTCGACTAAGGATCGGCTTGCTCTAGTACAGGTGAGAGGGATAGATCCACGACTCCAAGGAATCCACGGGAAGAGATGCTAAGGCGTGGGAGAAATCCCGAAAATCCTTAGGCCCAAATCCGACTATGAACACTTGAAACGAGGGGGTGGCTGCGTTGTTGGGAGAATCCGGGGAAGAAGATGACAAGGCGTGGGAGATGAAATCCCGAAAATCCTTGTGCCCTAATTCACGAGAAGAATTCACACAAACGACGGATCGAAGGCTACGTCGAGTGTTGCGGAAAAACACTACGATAAACCGAATAAGATTTCATTGACTAACCATCAAGAAATCGAGAGAAAAGAGATGAAAATCTCTGAAAATAACTTTGATAAAAATGATAATGTGTTCGACAATGAGGGAGAAGAAGAGAATAAAAAGAAAACAAAGAAAGACAAGTCAAAGGTCATCTCGAAAATGAGAGAAAGACCACATAGAAAATTACAGAAAATTAAATGCAAGTTTGAACAACTGTTGGAATTCCGCCAGAAATTCCCGCGGAGAATTTCCCCCGGGAAAGTCCCTCGAAAAGTCCCTCGGGAATAAATCCCTCGGAATTTCCCTCGGAAAATTCCCCCGCGGAACTCTCAAGAAGTCGGACCGTTTAGCGGTGTAAGCCGGTTGCCTCGTTAAAACCTCTATACGGAAAACCCATTGGGACAAACCTCATAGAGAGTTCGAAGATAATGAGGTGAGGACGGGTTGCGTAAGTTGATCCTCTTTGTTCCGTGCGTCATTTGCCAAATTCCGAACAGCTCCAGCTAGCTTCCGTGTCTTGGATCGGATAATATGTCCTTTGGGGATGACCAATGCTGCCTCCGGAACAGCATCCAAAGCAAGCGTATCCATGAGCATATCATCCCCCTCCACTTGAAAAAGATTTGTCCTCAAATCTGCCAAGAACAAAATTAAGTTAGAATCATTGAAGTAAAACAAAATATGCTCACCTTGCAAACAGATCTTGTAGGCTTTGATATGTTCTATGACTCGGCGTTGACAATCTCCTCTTAGCATCGGTTTGGACTCCTTTTGGGCTGGAAAACGTCTCTCCTTCATACGAATCCAAAACTGATATCCATGCTTAGCGTTCACATTGCTCTCCTCTTGTATGTCCTGTGCACTTTCAAAGACTCGAAACAAAAGATTATAGGTGCAAAAGACATACTTATTACGACTAGCACACAATTCCTTACTTATTACGACTAGCACACAATTCCTTACTTAGATCATCCAAAATAAATTTCAAAGAATTAGCATGATCATCTAAGTTTTTATTAAAATTCAGAGTGCTATCAAAGTAAACAATTTCCCTAAAGAAGGATTCAGCAAGTTGTGAAGCACTAGCATTTTTAGAGAATTTATCAATTAACGCAGAATTTTTCAAAGCATTATTAAGCTCACACGATTTGTTCTCATCAAATAGAAAACCTTTTTTCTTAAAGAAATTTCCAAAGAAGAATCTCTCACAAGATTGAAATACATCTAGCAAATTAACATTGAGAGTAGAGGTTAAATCATACCTTTGAATTATTGTATCAGCAACAATAATTTCCTTACCTCTTCGGATGTCATACGAGTTCACCTTAATGTTTGCTCCTTGTAAACACTTCTTGTAAGTTTTGGAAGTGATCGGTGCTGGGATTTGAAATGAATCACTTTCCTTGGCTTTTTCAAAATCAGAACGGTCATGATTCATAAGTTTCAGTAGTCCCTCGACTCCCGTTCCTTCTCCTTGTCCGAATTGATCTTTCTTGGATCCGAGAAGTGATTTGTGAAGCAAGATAGAACCTGTATGTCCTAACAACAAAACACCACGATCATAAGTTTGAAAATATGTAAATGGTTAAGAAAACTTACCTCCAATGGAAGAGAATCTATCATTTAGATGCTCTTTTGGCTCGGCATGCTTTATTTCGACGATAAGGCCATCCGGTTGATTTTTCAAAGGAAGTATGAGTTCTGCTCGTCCCAATTGATTTATGCCTCGACCATAACCTCCACAAGGTCCACTTGGTTGATGAAAATCAACTCCCTCAGTTGAAATTCGAAGATCTAGATGTTCCCTCATTCGTTGCAAGTAATTTTGGTGCTCGTGAACTAAGGAATGATCGATCCTTTTGTCTCTTGAATCTGCGTCCCTAAAGTCCTGCAAAAGACAAGTGTTTTCACTCGGTGGCACCGGTGTGGGGTTAGTGAAACTCATAGGAGTTTTCTTACACATAAATAAAGATTGTTTAGAAAGAAAAACTTCCTTAACGTCACCTTTCCTCACAAGAGAATTTCTCACGGGATTGCTCTCAAATATTTTCGAACCAACACTCTCAATATTAGCAGAAGTAGAGGTTGAGGAGTTGCTTACATTGCTTTTGCCCTGGTTTTGTTCAAGCTTGAGTTGATCTTGATATACCTCGTGTGGTGGCAAAGGTGCAAGGGTGATCTTCCGTCCCTTGTGCTCGAACGAATGTTTGTTTGTGTAACCATCATGGACTGTCTTTTGATCGTATTGCCACGGTCTTCCAAGTAGGATATGACCAGCTTCCATAGGTAAGACATCGCACACGATTTCGTCTTCATATCGGCCTATCGTCAAAGGAACCGAAACTTGTCGGGTAACTTTGAGCTGTCTTTGATTGTTCAACCACCTAAGGTGATAAGGCCATGGATGCTTCCTGGTCTCCATACCTAGCTTATCCACTAAGGTAGTGCTAGCAACATTAGTACAACTTCCACTATCAATTATGAGACTACATACCTTGCTTTTAACCATGCAACGGGTATGGAAGAGGTTCTCCCGTTGTTCGTTTTCAATGACCGGTTCCTGGGCAAGAAGAACACGTCTCGCCACTAAGAGTTCCCCGTCAACCGCATGCTCTTCATAATCATCAAAGATTGGAGCGGTTTCCGTCTCTTCTTCATCGTCGGTCACGATTTCACCGTTTTCTAGCAACATCATCGCGCGTGCGTTCGGACATTTGTTTGCGTAATGTCCTTTGCCCCTGCATTTAAAACACTCAATGTCACGATTACGCATAGGATTCGAATCACCCTTACCTTTGTAGTCGTAGCCGGAAGTTTGCGGTTTGAAATCCGCCTTAGGCTTAGAATCAGTCCGTGGTGGATAATTCGGTTTGTCTCCTTTGGTGAAGCTCGGCTTTGAGCTTGAGGCGTAAGGTTGCCGTGACGCGCCTTTTCTCTTAAGTTGCTGTTCCACTAGAACAGCCTTATGCAAAATTTCCTCCAAAGTCGCATACGTTTGCATTTCCATTCGGTCTTGTAACTCGCGGTTCATGCCGGCTAAGAACCGTGCCATTGTGGCATCAATCGACTCATCCACGTCAGCCTTTAGCATGAGTTTTTCCATCTCCTGGAAATAGTCCTCCACGTTTTTACCTCCTTGACCTAAACGCCTTAACCGTTGGTGAAGTTCCCGGTGGTAGTGTAGCGGTACGAACCGCCTTCGCATAAGCGCGATCATTTCCGTCCATGTCTCCACGGGATTCTCACCGTTGCGTCTCCTGTTTGTCACAATTTGATCCCACCAGTCAATAGCATATTCATGAAACTCAGTAGCAGCTAACCTGACTTTCTTATAAGGGGAAAAATTTTGGCAATCG
The DNA here is from genome assembly GCA_002933935.1 of Eutrema yunnanense. Classification (NCBI taxonomy): domain Eukaryota; kingdom Viridiplantae; phylum Streptophyta; class Magnoliopsida; order Brassicales; family Brassicaceae; genus Eutrema; species Eutrema yunnanense. Next base: position 87,259 of record PKML01065661.1, on the reverse strand, counting down.
AAAACTAGTTCGATTTTCTTCTCCCATTCGAGGAAGGCATCCGGATCGTTTTTGCCGTAGAATGGGGGAATGCGAAGTTTCATTCCGCCAAGATCATCGTTGTTACGCCTTTGAGGTCGTTGCTGCCGGTTGTGATTTCCCTCGGATGAATCTCCTCGGTCATAAAATGGATTGTCCTCCGATTCATTTTGCCGCGGCCGATTTCTCCTCGGTCTCGCCGGTGCGTGACAACTTCCATGTCCTACACTCTGCTCGGATCTTATATCATCGGCTCTATTGTCCCTCGGTTCAGCACCTTGATTCCTTTCATTTCGTCTCGGCGTACGAACCGCTAGAGTCGCCATTTGATCTCGCATCTCGCGGAGAACTTGTGCCATGTCATCGACTTTTTGATTAACGCCATCAACCTTTTGATTCATCACAGCCTCTCGTTCTCTCCTAGAACGTGATGAAGCAGATTCACTTTCCTCCGACATAATTGTACCTCGCACAAAATCAATCAAACAAGTGAGAGTACGAAAAGTTCAAAATTTTCTCAAGTGACCACAAAACAGATGTTTTTCCGAAAACTCAAAACGAAAATCTTTTTATTTTTTTTTGAATTTTAAAAATTACGACAATTAACTAGACAGATAGATCTACTCAGATATATTTTTTTTTGATTTTTTTGAAACGTTTTTGAATTTATAAAAATTGAAACAGACAGAAAAACGAAAAATTTTAAACCCAGAAATATGCAAGAAGATGAACAGTTCGAATTGGATAAATCTCACCGATTTTGGAGCAAGTGTCTCTGATACCACTTGACACGATTTGACTGAGGATCGCTTGCTCTAGTACGGTTGAGAGGGATAGATCCACGACTTCAAAGAATCCACGGGAAGAGATGCTAAGGCGTGGGAGAATTCCCGAAAATCCTTAGGCCCAAATCCGACTATGAACTTTTGAAACGAGGGGGTGGCTGCGTTTGCTTGAGGGATTCGAGAACAAAGATGTTAGAGCGTGGGAGATGAATCCCGAAAATCTCTAAGCCCTTTGTCACAAGAAGAATCGAACAAGGAAACGGATCGATGGTTGCGTCGAGAATATGCGGAAGTAAACTCGATAAACCGAAAGAAATTCAGTGACTAACCATCACAGAAAATCGAGAGAGAAGAGAGAATAATCTCTGAAAATAACTTAGATAAAAAAGGATTGTTGTTTTCGCAAATGAGGGAGAGAAGAAGATAAAGGAAAAGTCAAAAGAAAACCAAGGGTCATTCTCGAAAACAAGGAGAAGACCACATGGGAAATTACAGAAATTAAATACAAGTTTGAATTTAAAAGATAGATAGATAACTGTTGGAATTCCGCCAGAAATTCCCGCGGAGAATTTCCCCCGGGAAAGTCCCTCGAAAAGTCCCTCGGGAATAAATCCCTCGGAATTTCCCTCGGAAAATTCCCCCGCGGAACTCTCAAGAGATCGGACCGTTTAGCGGTGTAATCCGTTTGCCTCGTTAAAACCTCTATACGGAAAACCCAATTGGGACAAAACCGTATACAGGAAAAAGAGTACAAACGTATTACACAAACGGCCTAACCTCATAGAGAGTTCGAAGACAATGAGGTGAGGACGGGTTGTGTACGTTGATCCTCCTCGTTCCTTGCATCCGTGAGTAAGTTCCGAACCGCTCCCGCCAGTTGCCGTGCCTTAGACCGTGTGATTGGTCCCTCGGGAATGATCATCGCGTCTTCTTGAACCTCCACCGGAACCGTCGCATCCATGATCATATCATACCCCTCCTCTTGAAAAGGATTTGCCCTCAAATCGATTTCATCTGCAACATAAGGAATAATATCAGCAACATTAAAACTTGAACTTATCGAATACTTACCTTGGAGATCGAGTTTGTATGAGTTGTCGTTGATTCTTTCCACCACCGTGAACGGTCCATCGACTCTCGGCAAGAGTTTCGACTTTCTTTCCTCCGGGAACCGTTCTTTCCTTAGATAAATCCAAACCAAATCGCCGGGTTCAAAGACTTTCTTGTTTCGCCCCTTGTTTGCATGTTTGCGGTATTGCTCCGTCTTACGTTCGATGTTTGCTTTCGCCTTCTCGTGCATCTGTTTGACCATCTCGGCCCTTTTCTTACCATCCATGTTCACATGTTCACTCAAAGGTAAAGGGGTTAAATCGAGAGGAGTAAGAGGATTAAAACCATAAACGAGTTCGAAAGGAGAAAACAAAGTCGTAGAATGTTGTGCATGATTATAAGCAAATTCTACATGAGGCAAACAATCTTCCCACGATCTAAGGTTCTTTTTAATAACAGTCCGCAATAAAGCTCCTAAGGTTCTATTAACCACCTCGGTTTGACCGTCCGTTTGCGGATGACACGTAGTAGAGAAACAAAGCTTCGTACCTAACTTAGCCCAAAGAGTTTTCCAAAAATAGCTAAGAAACTTTGTATCCCTGTCCGACACTATAGTCCTAGGCATCCCATGCATGCGAATAACTTCCCTAAAGAATAAATCGGCTATGTTCGATGCATCATCAGTTTTATGGCAAGGAATAAAATGCGCCATCTTAGAGAACCTATCGACTACCACAAAAATCGAATCATTACCTTTCCTAGACTTAGGCAATCCTAACACAAAATCCATCGAGATATCTGTCCAAGGAGCACTCGGAATAGGGAGAGGAGTATACAGACCTTGGTTTTGACGTTTAGATTTTGCATACTTACAAGTCGTGCACCGGTTGCAAACACGTTCCACATCGCGTTTCATATGCGGCCAAAAGAAATGATCTTGCACGATATGAAGTGTTTTGGCAACGCCAAAATGTCCCATAAGTCCACCGCCATGAGCTTCCCTAATAAGCAAATCTCGCAAAGAAGAGTTAGGTATACAAAGACGGTTCTCGTAAAACAAGAAACCATCGCTTTGATAATATTTTCCGAAAGCAAATTTAGAACAAGATGAGAAAACTTCCTGGAAATCAGAATCGGTTGCATATGAATCCTTGATCATCTCGAATCCAAGTATTTTCGCATCAAGTGTCGAGATAAGAGTGTACCTCCGAGACAACGCATCGGCAACAACGTTTTCCTTACCTTGCTTGTACTGAATTACGTACGGAAACGTCTCGATGAATTCGACCCAACGTGCGTGCCTCTTATTCAACTTTTGCTGGCTCTTTAAGTGCTTGAGAGATTGGTGATCGGTATGAATAATGAACTCCTTCGGCCATAGGTAATGCTGCCACGTTTGGAGAGCTCGGACCAAGGCATAAAGTTCCTTGTCGTAAGTCGGATAATTGAGCGTTGCTCCTCCAAGTTTCTCGCTGAAGAAAGCCACGGGTTTCTTCTCTTGCATAAGTACAGCACCTATACCAATACCAGAAGCGTCACATTCAATCTCGAAAGCTTTCATAAAATCGGGTAAAACGAGTAAAGGAGCGTGAGTGAGTTTATTTTTCAGCAATTGGAACGCATCCTCTTGAGCTTGTTCCCATCGAAATCCCACGTCCTTCTTGATAACCTCGGTAAGTGGTGCGGCAATCGTGCTGAAATCACGAACGAATCGTCGATAAAATCCCGCCAAACCGTGAAAACTCCGGACCTCGCTAACGGTCTTTGGGCTCGGCCAATCGCGGATCGCCTTTATCTTGTTCTCGTCAACCTGTATGCCCTGAGAACTAACCACAAAACCTAAAAAGACAACGTTATCTGAACAAAAAGAACATTTCTTCAAATTGCCAAACAACCGTTCCTTCCTAAGCACATCTAACACCAATCGCAAGTGTTCCACATGTTCGTCTAGGTTCTTACTATAAATCAGAATATCGTCAAAGTAGACAACTACAAAGACGCCTATATACGACCTAAGAACATGGTTCATCAAACGCATAAATGTGCTAGGAGCATTCGTTAAACCAAACGGCATTACTAACCACTCATATAGACCGTGTTTGGTTTTAAAAGCGGTTTTCCACTCATCACCTTCCTTCATCCGGATTTGGTGATAACCACTCTTAAGATCAATCTTAGTGAACACACTAGATCCATACAACTCATCTAACATATCGTCTAACCTTGGGATCGGATGACGATACTTTACCGTTATGTTGTTTATCGCGCGGCAATCGACACACATCCGCCAAGTACCGTCTTTCTTCGGCACAAGTAGTACGGGTACAGCACATGGGCTCATACTTTCCCGTATATGTCCTTTAGACATCAGCTCATCTACTTGGCGTTGCAATTCTTTAGTTTCCACGGGATTGGTTCGATACGCCGGCCGGTTCGGAAGAGTAGCGCCGGGGACAAAGTCGATTTGATGTTCGATTCCGCGGAGTGGTGGCAAACCACTTGGTCCATCATCCGGGAACACATCAGCATACCCCTGCAAAAGAGATGAAACGCTGCTCGGAATATCCGGCTCGGGATTAGTCATACTCGAGAGAGCATCCCTAAAAACTAATAACACACAAGATTGCCGAGAAACGAGAGCATGTTTTAATTCACTCGGTTTGATAAATAACGATTCATTCACGAGTGTTCCCTCACATGACTTAGTACCTATACTCTCGGTTTTATCAGAATGAGAAGACGAGGAATCACTTACCTTGCTTTTGCCGTGACTCTTATCGAGTTTAAGTTGATCGAGATATACCTCGTGCGGCGAAAGTGGAGCAAGAGTGATTTTTCGGCCGTGATGTTCAAAGGAATGCTTGTTCGTAAATCCGTCATGAACGGCTCTACGGTCATACTGCCACGGTCTTCCAAGTAGGATGTGACCAGCTTCCATAGGTAGAACATCGCACACTATTTCGTCCTCGTAGCGGCCGATTGTCAAAGGAACCGAAACTTGTCGGGTAACTTTGAGCTGTCTTTGATTATTCAACCATCGAAGGTTGTAAGGCCGTGGATGCTTCCTGGTCTCCATACCTAGCTTATCCACCAATGTAGTGCTAGCAACGTTAGTACAACTTCCACCGTCGATAATTAGACTACATACCTTGCTTTTAACCATGCATCGGGTATGGAAGAGGTTTTCCCGTTGTTCGTTTTCAATGACCGGTTCCTGGGTAAGAAGAACACGTCTCGCCACTAAGAGTTCCCCGTCAACCGCATGCTCTTCATATTCGTCAAAGATTGGAGCGGTTTCCGTCTCTTCTTCATCGTCGGTCACGATTTCACCGTTTTCTAGCAACATCATCGCGCGTGCGTTTGGACACTTGTTTGCGTAATGTCCTTTGCCCCTGCATTTAAAACACTCAATATCACGGTTACGCATTGGATTTGAATCACCCTTACCCTTGTAGTCATGACCGGAAGTTTGCGGTTTGAAATCCGCCTTTGGCTTAAAATCGGTCCGTGGAGGATAATTCGGTTTGTCTCCTTTGGTGAAGCTCGGCTTTGAGCTTGAAGCGTAAGGTTGCCGTGACACGCCTTTCCTTTTAATCTGCTGTTCCACTAGGACAGCCTTATGCAACATTTCCTCCAAAGTTGCATACGTTTGCATTTCCATTCGGTCTTGTAACTCGCGGTTCATGCCGGCTAAGAACCGTGCCATTGTGGCATCGATCGGTTCATCCACGTCAGCCTTTAGCATGAGCTTTTCCATCTCCTGGAAATAGTCTTCCACGTTTCTAACACCTTGACTTAAACGCCTTAACCGTTGGTGAAGTTCCCGGTGATAGTGTAGCGGTACGAACCGTCTTCGCATAAGCGCGATCATTTCCGTCCAAGTCTCCACGGGATTCTCACCGTTGCGTCTCCTGTTTGTCACAATTTGATCCCACCAGTCAATAGCATAATCATGAAACTCAGTAGCAGCTAACCTGACTTTCTTATAAGGGGAAAAATTTTGGCAATCGAAAACTAGTTCGATTTTCTTCTCCCATTCGAGGAAGGCATCCGGATCGTTTTTGCCGTAGAATGGGGGAATGCGAAGTTTCATTCCGCCAAGATCGTCGTTGTTACGCCTTTGAGGTCGTTGCTGCCGGTTGTGATTTCCCTCGGATGAATCTCCTCGGTCGTAAAATGGATTGTCCTCCTCGTTGTTTTGCCGCGGCCGATTTCTCCTCGATCTCGCCGGTGCGTGACAACTTCCATATCCTACGCTCTGCTCGGATCTGATGTCATTGGCTCTGTTGTCCCTCGGTTCAGCACCTTGATTTCTTTCACCACGTCTCGGTGTACGAACCGCCAAAGTCGCCATTTGATCTCTCATTTCGCGGAGAACTTGTGCCATATCATCGACTTTTTGATTTACGCCATCAACCTTTTGATTCATCACAGCCTCTCGTTCTCTCCTAGAACGTGATGAAGCAGATTCACTTTCCTCCGACATAATCGTACCTCGCACAAAATCAATCAAACAAGTGAGAGTACGAAAAGTTCAAAATTTTCTCAAGTGACCACAAAACAGATGTTTTTCCGAAAACTCAAAACGAAAATCTTTTTATTTTTTTTTTTAAATTTTAAAAAATTACGACAATTAACTAGACAGATAGATCTACTCAGATATATTTTTTTTTGATTTTTTGAAACGTTTTTGAATTTATAAAAATTGAAACAAACAGAAAAACGAAAAATTTTTAAACCCAGAAATTGCAAGAAGATGAACAGTTTGAATTGGATAGAACTCACCGATTTTGGAGCAAGTGTCTCTGATACCACTTGACACGATTCGACTAAGGATCGCTTGCTCTAGTACGGATGAGAGGGATAGATCCACGACTTCAATGGATTCACGGGAAGAGATGCTAAGGCGTGGATGATTAATCCGAAATTCCTTAGGCCCAAATCCGACAATGAACAATTGAAACGAGGGGGTGGCTGCGTTTGCTTGAAGGATTCGAGAACAGAGATGTTAGAGCGTGGGAGGTTAATCCCGAAAATCTCTAAGCCCTTTGTCACAAGAAGAATCGAACAAAGAAACGGATCGATGGTTGCGTCGAGATTATGCGGAAGTAAACTCGATAAACCGAACAGTTTTCAATGACTAACCATCACGAAAACTAGAGAGAAAAAAAGAGATGAACTCTGAAAAATACTTTGATTAAAAATGGTTATGTTTTTCGTGAATGAGGGAAGAAGAAGATAAAGGAAACACAAAGCAAACCAAAGGTCATTCTCGAAATACAAAGAGAAGACCATCGAAAATGACAAAGAAATTAAAGACAAGTTTTTGAATTTAAAAGACAGATGACTTTTGGAATTCCGCCAGAAATTCCCGCGGAGAATTTCCCCCGGGAAAGTCCCTCGAAAAGTCCCTCGGGAAAAATTCCCTCGGAATATTCCCCCGCGGAACTCTCAAGAAGTCGGACCGTTTAGCGGTGTAATCCGTTTGCCTCGTTAAAACCTCTATACGGAAAACCCAAGTGGGACAAAACCGTATACAGGAAAAAGAGTACAAACGTATCACACAAACGGCCTAACCTCATAGAGAGTTCGAAGACAATGAGGTGAGGACGGGTTGTGTACGTTGATCCTCCTCGTTCCTTGCATCCGTGAGTAAGTTCCGAACTGCTCCCGCCAGTTGCCGTGCCTTAGACCGTGTGATTGGTCCCTCGGGAATGATCATCGCGTCTTCTTGAACCTCCGCCGGAACCGTCGCATCCATGATCATATCAACCACCGAGGCTTATACCATCTGGTATCAGAGCCAAAGGTTCCCCCTTTGGTTTTCTATCCCTTTGTTTCAAGTAATTTAGTAGTTCTTATCGTTAGGTTGTTAGATCCGTGTAGTCTAAGAAAATACAAAAAAAATAAATATAGTTAGGGTTCTTTAGTTCATGTTCATGTCTTCTTGATAGGTCAAAGAAAAGCAAAAAAAAAATATAGAGATTAGTTCTTTTAAGTCGTTTGTTTACGCAAATCAAAAAAAAAAAAGGAAAATTGTCTTATCATTAGCGGTAGTTTGAAAAAATTCCTCAAAGGAATTTTAGAATTTTTCCCTTCGTATTTGAGTCTTGCAAATTGTTTAGGACCCTTGTTAGAACGTCTAGTAATTTTAGCAAAGGCTTTAAAATAGTTTCAAGTCGCTTTCTGAATTTTCTTGTGAACCCACTCGGTATTTGACGAAGTTGTTGTCTTTGAGTGTTTAACAAGGAAAATAGGATCTTAGACATGGGAGAAGAAGCCAATAACAACCCCCAAGACGCCATCATGCAGATGCTTACTGCCATGAGAGAAGAGCTGAGAGGCTTTGGCCAAAGACTAGGCCAGCTTGAGCAACCGCAACCTAGGGCAGCCGAAGGAGCTCAACAACAAGCAAGGAGGAATGCTCCTATGCACCACCAACAAGATGCGATGGATGATGATGATGACAGCATGCCAGAGATGGAGGACGACTTGCCCCCTGACCCCCTACGTCATCAGAACCAAAGGAGACGTGATCCCATTAGAGGGCATCGCCCAAGAGAGCGTGAAACCAATCATGACATGAAATTGTCACCACCTACCTTTGCTGGAAAATCAAATCCAGAAGTGTACTTGGATTGGGAGAGGCGTATGGAGTATATATATGAGTGCTATGGCTATGGAGAGAACAAAAAGATAGCTTTGGCAGCTGCACAACTCACCGAGAATGCACTTGCATGGTGGGACAGAACTGTTGCCGAGAGAAGAAGGCAACTCTTTGGGCCGATCCAAACATGGCATGACATGAAGTATCTCCTAAGACTAAGGTACGTACCTGATCATTATCACCGTGACCTACAAAAACGTTTCAGGAAGCTAGCACAAGGCAGCCGGACCGTAGAGGAGTATTTTGAGGAGTTTGAGAAGCTGATGAACTCATTGGAGTTAGAAAAATCCGAGGAAGCCTTGATGGCTCAATTCATTGATGGACTTCAAGAACGTATAGCCAGAAAGGTAGAGCGAGCTAGGTATAGTGGGCTTCATGAGCTACTACACCTATCTGTGCAAGTGGAGCAACAAATCAAGAGAAATACCTCACTCTCCAACAGGACCAGAAACAATCAGCCTTGGCAAGCTAGTGGCAGCAAGCCGATAGACAAAGGCAAAGCTGTTGAGATCGATTCTCGATTCAAAAGCAAGGCCAATGACTTCTCTAAGACTTCACGGCCAGAACCAGGCAAGTTCTCTAACACTAGTCAAGCTAGAACCCGTGATATTACATGTTTTAAATGTCAGGGAAGAGGACACTACGCTAGAGACTGTCCAAACCAAAGAGTCATGATTATTACGGCTAGTGGAGGTTATGAATCTCAAGATGAGATGGAAGAAGAAGTAGATGAAGCTGATGATGACGTTGAGTATCCAGACACTGGTGATCTACTAGTGACTAGGAGAGTACTTAGCGTGCTGATTCAACCTGAAGAGAAAGTTCAAAGAGAAAACTTGTTCCACACGCGATGCACCATTAACCACAAGGTATGTAATCTTGTAATAGATGGAGGATCTTGTGCTAATGTGGCTAGCAAGTTTATGGTAGACAGGTTAGGCTTGGAGAAAACTAATCACCCTAGACCCTACAAGCTACAATGGCTCAATGACACCACGGAGCTCAAAGTAACCGAGCAAGTGAGTGTTCCCTTTAGCGTAGGCAAGTATCAAGACCAGGTGCTTTGCGACGTAGTTCCTATGCAAGCTGGACATCTCCTGCTGGGGAGACCGTGGCAATTTGACCGAGCAACCATTCACAATGGCCGGACAAATTACTACTCCTTCATGCACAAGGAGCGCAAACATAATTTGGCTCCTCTAAGCCCGACAGAAGTGCATGAACTTCAAGCTAGAATGAGCAAGGAGACCAAGGTAAGTGTTTCTAATCTATACATCAATTCTGGTGGTTTAAAACGTGCTATGAGTGCCGAGGGCACTATGTTATTAATGCTTTTCAAAGAATGTCTAAGTACAGAACCCAAAGAGATAGCCTTGCCGCCTGAAGTAGATGCATTGCTAGGCAA
>PKML01065661.1:56188-77299 GCA_002933935.1 Eutrema yunnanense | reverse complement strand
CTTTGCGACGTAGTTCCTATGCAAGCTGGACATCTCCTGCTGGGGAGACCGTGGCAATTTGACCGAGCAACCATTCACAATGGCCGGACAAATTACTACTCCTTCATGCACAAGGAGCGCAAACATAATTTGGCTCCTCTAAGCCCGACAGAAGTGCATGAACTTCAAGCTAGAATGAGCAAGGAGACCAAGGTAAGTGTTTCTAATCTATACATCAATTCTGGTGGTTTAAAACGTGCTATGAGTGCCGAGGGCACTATGTTATTAATGCTTTTCAAAGAATGTCTAAGTACAGAACCCAAAGAGATAGCCTTGCCGCCTGAAGTAGATGCATTGCTAGGCAAGTTCAAAGATCTATTCCCTGAAGAGAATCCACCAGGCCTGCCTCCTCTACGAGGAATAGAACACCAAATAGACCTTGTTCCCGGCTCTGCCTTACCCAACAAGGCAGCATATCGGATGAATCCCGAAGAGACTAAGGAGTTAGAGAAACAAGTCCGGGATTTGTTAGACAAAGGCTACATAAGAGAAAGCCTCAGTCCATGTGCCGTGCCTGTGCTGTTAGTGCCAAAGAAAGATGGCACTTGGAGGATGTGTGTGGATTGCCGAGCCATCAACAACATCACCATCAAATACCGGCACCCTATCCCACGCTTAGACGATATGCTAGACGAGCTAAGTGGCTCAACTATCTTCTCAAAGGTAGATTTGAAGAGTGGATACCACCAAGTCAGAATGCGTGAAGGGGATGAGTGGAAAACAGCCTTCAAGACCAAGCAAGGGTTATATGAGTGGCTAGTCATGCCTTTTGGCTTGACTAATGCACCAAGCACCTTCATGCGTCTAATGAACCAGGTTCTTCGTTCCTATATAAATAAATTTGTAGTTGTTTATTTTGATGATATACTTATATATAGTAAGAACCTACAAGATCATCTCAAACACCTGGAACTAGTGCTTAAATCACTTCGCAAGGAAGGCCTTTATGCTAACCTTAAGAAGTGCACATTTTGTACTAACCAACTTGTGTTCTTAGGTTTTGTAGTGAGTGAACAGGGACTACAAGTAGACGAGGAGAAGATCAAGGCCATAAGAGATTGGCCCACACCGACGTCCCTAGGGCATGTTAGGAGCTTTCACGGCTTGGCGAGCTTCTATCGACGGTTTGTGAGGGATTTCAGTACTGTGGCAGCTCCACTCACAGCTGTGATCAAGAAGAATGTGCCATTCTCATGGGGAACAGCTCAAGAAGCTGCATTCAACGATCTTAAAGCTAGACTCACTCAAGCACCAGTTCTTGCTTTACCCGATTTCGATGAGATGTTTGAAGTAGAGTGTGATGCATCCGGCCTAGGAATTGGAGCTGTGCTACATCAAAGGAAGAGGCCAGTAGCTTTCTTTAGTGAAAAACTAAGTGGAGCCACACTTAACTATCCAACTTACGACAAAGAGCTCTATGCTCTTGTCCGAGCCTTGGAGACTTGGCAACATTACTTGCTATCTAAGGAGTTCATCATTCATACGGACCATGAGACTCTTAAGCATTTGAGAGGTCAAACATCTCTCAAGAGGAGACACGCCAAGTGGCTTGAGTTTGTGGAGACGTTCCCCTACGTCATCAAGTACAAAAAGGGAAAAGAAAATGTAGTAGCCGATACCTTGTCAAGAAGGCATGCTCTCATAACAACAATGGAGGCCAAGGTGCTAGGATTCGAGCACATCAAAGACCTTTATCAAGATGATCCTGAACTTGGAGAATGCTACAAGGACCACGGCAAAGGAATATACGGTTCATTCTATCTCCAAAATGGTTTTCTTTTCAAAGATAAACGTTTGTGTATTCCACAGGGATCGATGAGGGAGCTAGTGCTTAATGAAGCACACGGAGGAGGATTGATGGGACACTTCGGTGTAGATAAGACCTTAGCCATAGTGAAAGACCATTTCTATTGGCCGCACCTCAAGAAAGACGTGGAGAGGCATTGTGCTAGATGCGTCCAATGCCACAAAGCCAAGTCTAGGTCATATCCTCATGGTCTTTATCTCCCTTTACCTATTCCTAATGCCCCATGGGTAGATATCTTGATGGACTTTGTTTTAGGGCTTCCTAAGATACTGCACAAGGACTCCATCTTTGTTGTTGTGGACCGGTTCTCTAAGATGGCACACTTCATCCCGTGTGAGAAGACAAATGATGCAACACAAATTGCTAATTTGTTCTTCAAGGAGGTGGTGCGCTTGCATGGAATCCCAAGGACCATAGTCTCTGATCGTGACGCAAAGTTTTTGAGTCATTTTTGAAGAACTTTGTGGAGGAAGTTAGGGACCAAGCTTCTCTTCTCCACTACATGCCATCCCCAAACAGATGGACAAACGGAAGTGGTAAACCGTACACTTGGAACCTTACTTAGAGCTACGCTTGGTAACAACATGAAAACATGGCTTGATTGCATTCCATTCATAGAATTTGCTTATAATAGAGCTGTTCATTCGGCCACTAAGCTATCTCCATTTGAAGTTGTCTATGGAATTAACCCTCTCTCTCCAGTAGATCTAGTGCCAATTCCACAAATAGAACAGGTCAATCAAGACGGTCTTAGACGCGCTGAGCTCATCAAGAAGTTGCATGAGAAAGCTAAGGCCAATATTGAGAAGAAAACCGAAGGATACAAGAGAAGCCATGACAAAGGCAGGAAGGAACTCACCTTTGAGCCAGGAGATTGGGTCTGGCTACACATGAGAAAAGAAAGATTCCCGGATAAGCGTGCGTCCAAGCTAGCACCAAGAGGCGACGGTCCATTCAAAGTTCTAGCCAAAGTCAATGACAATGCCTACAAGCTAGAGCTACCAGGTGAGTTTAATATTTCACACACCTTTAATGTTGCTGATTTATCTTTCTATGACGCAGGAGATCAAGTTTTGAGGTCAAAACTTCTTGAAGAGGGAGGGAATGATGAGGACATCGACTCTAAAGCCGATCCTAAGGAGATGCCCATCGTCCAAGAAGGTCCCATGACACGTTCCAAAGCTAAACAGCTCAAAAGGAGGTTTGGGACAGCCATACAAGCTTTCATCAACTCACTAAAACCAGACGATCCATTTCAAGAAGTAGCCGAGACAAAATCAGTTTTAGCCGAGAGAGCTTGGGCGGAATCAATTTTAGCCGAGAGATCATGTGCTGAACCAGTTTTAGCCGGGGGATCTCATGCTGTGGGAAAATCAGTTTTAGCCGAGACGATTTTTCCCAACGCAAAGTTAGCCGATAAAAACCAACCCGCAACAGTTTTAGCCGAAGCAAAAGAGCCAATTCCAAACGATGATCCAAACGATCCGATCATCACGGAGGGAGGTAAGTTCCCTCGTCAAAGTGGCCATTTTAAGACTAACAGGACAGGTGGTTTTTGTCCTAGAACCACGGAACCAGTTCTAGCCGAGAGACCTCATGCGAAGGTAGTTTTAGCCGAGAGAAAGGATCCAACTCTACATGATAGTCCAAACTGTCCAATCAGCACTAAAGGAGGTAAGTTCTCTCGTCCAATTACATCTGTTAGAACTAACAGGACACGTAGTTTCCCTCTTAGAGATGCAGAACAATCAGTTGCTTCACTCACAAGACACTTAGCCGAGGAGAACCAAAAAGGAGCTGAAGAATAGATTGAAGCTGAGGGATTGCAAGAACTTGAAGATGATGGCTTCTCTGTTCAAGAAGACCTTCTGGAAGACTTCACCAAGCTGCTACACGTCCAGGCTACACCGGAGCCAGGATCACCTTCAAAGGCACCTCAAACGCCACCTTGGGCCCCTTCACCTCAATGTAAGCTGTTTACATTATACACTGTCCTTGCAGGTACTTCAAGCTCTATCAACGACTAAGGAACATCTCAAAACGACTCCAAGACAAGTAGTATAGGTGTCGCGGCCATACTTTCCTTTTTTGCTTTAAATGAAACGATGCACTTTTGTTTTAGTTAGGGATGCGGATTTCCATTTTCTTGTTTTTGCGTTTTGTTCTTTTGTTTTGCGTTTTCAATTTGACCTAAGGGTCCCCTAGCTGACGAGCCATTATAAGGTTCCCCTGCAGCTTGTATTTTTGGTTACCTTGATTATGAATAAAAACGCCGCACTTCCCCTAGTTCTTGAGAGAAGCGAATTCTCTTCTTGTTCTTGTTCTTGTTCGTGAGATTCGGCCAAGATCAAGTCCTTGCACCGTATCAGAGATCTCACCATCCTCTCTGTGTCGTGTATTCACTTCACCAGCAGCTCATCCTTAGACTCCACACGAAAGAAGCGACCGCCATCGTGTCAAGTCACCTTCATCTTCGATCATATAGCCGGCTAAAGGAGAGGGCGACCGCCTGTCTTTAGCTCCATCTCTATCCCATATAAGCTCTCACCACCGAGGCTTATACCAATATGTCCTTTGGGGATGACCAATGCTGCCTCCGGAACAGCATCCAAAGCAAGCGTATCCATGATCATATCACCTAGTATAGGTTCACTCTTCATAGGACGAATCACAATCACATACCCAACATTTGCACATGAATTATTTTTGTTTCATGAGAATAAATTATGTGCGCCTAAATGTGATTGTGATTGTGATTGTGATTGTGAGGAGGACTAATGCGACATTTTGGAGTTTTCAAAATGTTAAATATTTTGCAAGATCATTTCTATTGACCACACATGAAGAGAGATGTGGAGAGAGTATGGGGGTTGATGTGTAACTTGCAAGCAAGTTAAAAACAAAGTGCAACAGATTGATATTTCTATGGACTTTGTACTACCTAGATGAAGGAAAGGTAGAGATTCTGTTTTGTGGTTGTTGATAGATTCTATAAAACGACACGTTTCATTCTATGTCATAAAACTGATGAGATGCTTCACATGTTGTTGATTTGTTCTTTAGATAAGTTGTTTGATGGGCAAATTGCTGTTTTTACCCCAAAATTTCGTTTTTATGACAAAAATACACCGTCCTTTCAATCAAATGATGCGCTACACGTTCGGGGGTGGAAAATTACAATTATCCCTTTATGACCAAACAAAAAACGCGAAACCGCTATTACCATTTTAACCTTCGCGACATGTCAGACTTCTATAGAGGTCTGACATTTAGACTCTAATAGAAGTTTGATTGATTTCTCTTACCAGACTTCTCTCAGACGTATTCGAGAAGTCTGATACAGATTAAAATAGTAAATTTAAATTTAAAAATTAAAAAAAAAATTGTTAAAACTTTTTTCTACAATAATTAAATATAGACGATTTTGATGTATGAAAATTAATATTTCATAAAATTGAATCAAATTAAACAAGGTTAGTTAATTATGCCTATACCTCAATAAATATCAGACTTCTCGAAGAAGTCTGATACAGATTTAATTAGTAAATTTAAATTTAAAAATTGTAAAGAATTATTTTGTTAAAAATTTCTTATACATAAATTAAATATAGACGATTTCGAAGTATTAAAATTAAATTTCGTAAAATTGAATCAAATTAAAAACATATAAGGCAAAGTAGGTTGTAAATCTCAAAAACATGCTTTGTAATGGAAACATTTACATATAACTTTAGGGTTAGATTCATGGTTTACCAAATTTACATTTAAAATTTAAAATTTGCACATATGTGTTGTAATGTGCATATATTTCACGAATTTGATGCTTCATAGAAGTTATGTTTTAATATTGTTACTCATAAGTGCTAAATATTAGATTTAGGTTTACTCGGACTTATCGGAGAAGTCTGAGAGAATCGAGATTTCTCAGACTTCTCAGAGATTACCAGACTTCAATTTTAATCTAATTTTTTAAAAGTCAATTGCAAAACTACCATCTCGTTGACCATATGAGTTTCATCAGACTTCTAAAGCAGTCTGAGTATACAACTCAGATCTGAAAGTCGACGATATGCAAAAATTCGTACCTATATCCGTTTAGAGATTGTTTTCACCCTCGTCGAGCGCCCATAACGTCTAATATCACCGAAATCCCACAAGCCCAGTCGTGTTTTGCCGTTTTTATGCCATAATTTCCGATTTCGGTACGTTTGAATCAGAAAATCAGTGGGAAATTGGGAGAAATCGGAGAGAGAAGTCGCGAAAAGTGTTTACGAGCTCTATTCTTGAGCTTTAATGGCGGAAAAACGGGTTAGTTACTGCATTAACTCGTCAACGATGGTGGTTGTCGTGGTTTCTCAGACTTCTCAGAGAATCGGGGTTTCTCAGACTTCTCTGAGAAGTCTGAAACGTATTTAATTTGAAAATTTAAATTTAAAAGATATTAAAAATTTAGTTTTTAGAAACTTTTACTACATAAGTTACACATATTCATTGTTGATGTATATAAATTAAAAGTACATAAAATTTAATCAAATTGAATAATTGGAGATGAATTTGGATCTAAACACAAGTTTGCGGTTTCTCAGACTTCTCCGAGAAGTCTGAATTGTATTTAATATGAAAATTTAAATTAAAAAAATAATTAAAAAAATTTTCATACAAATTTTTGATACATAAATTAAACATAATCATTGTAGATGTATATAAATTTAAATTACATAAAAGTTAGTCAAAATGAGTGATTATGAGATAAATTAGGATCTAAACACCATGTAGGTAAGAGTTTACGGTTTACGGGCTCAATATTTGTTGGATTAGGGTTCAAAGTTTTCCCTTGGAGTGTAATTAACTATAAGAGAGTGTGAATATCGAGTTATATATTGCATTGTGCAAATAACAAAGAAAATAAGAGTTTTGTCTATGTTCGACATATGAAGTTAGATATCCTGTTCTTATCTGTAGGGTTAGATTGAGAGTTTCTAAATTTTTAATTCATAATATTTTTTTTACATATACTGGTTAGTTTGTGACTAAGTTAAACGAGTTTGTTGTTTGTTATAAGTTTTCTATATAATATGATGGTATTTAAGTAGTAATTATCAAGTTTAAGGTTTATCAGACTGCCATTTCAGTCTGATCATATCCATTGTTTATCAGACTTCTTGATGGAAACCTGTGAATTAACCTGAAATAAGTTACCATACTTATGATTTTACCCCATATATAAACTAAAGTTACCAACCCTAATCTGTAAAAGTCATTATCGACTCTCTCTCTAAAACAGGAAGAATCTCTCTCTCTCTCTCTAAACTCTCTCAAACATCTCTCCGGAAACCCTCGTCGCCACCATCACCGCCACCGCCGTCATCAGCTTCTTCAGTCTGGTAATTACCTCTCCTTTTTCGTGTCACCTTACAAGTCCCTCCATCTATCTCTCTTCATCTTTTCATCACAACTCCATTTTCTTGTAGGTGATATATCATGGTTTTTACCCTATTTAAGCCATGATATAAGTCCTTTTTATAGAGTCTTTATAGTATTTTGGAGTCTTTTAGGGTCTTTTACATGTCATAGCACGTTGGGAACATTATTGGAGATATTGGAGCTTTCTGGAGCATTTGGAGCAAAGCAGAAGTTCGTGTTGCTGAGAACCCGATATGAAGCCTTGGTATCGATCGATACTGGCTAGTATCGATCGATACCCATCGCAGCAAGACACGACCCGCGAGTTTTCCAAGACTTGAAGAATTGCAAAAGTGCCCAGAAGTCTTTAATAATTACAAGAAGCCCCAATTCGTGTTTTAGGTTATTTATAGGGATTTTACAGCCACTTTTATGGATATGCTTTATTTTGTAAGTTTTATTTTACTTTGGTTTGAGAGAGACAAGTCTGAATCTCCCTTCGTCCGAGATCAGATCTCAAAACCTCTTGTTACTCTTTCTATTTTATTGATGATTTATTCAGTTATGTTGATTGTTTCATTCTCCATGTCTGAGTAAATCCACTTTAGGTTCAGGGTTTTCTCATAAAGGATTTCTTTGAATGCTAGGTTGATTATCTGTTTAGGATTCACCATCTGAATTAGTTCTTCACCATATGTTGTTCTCAAAGCTAATTCTAGGTTGACGAATCTAGAACTTAGATCTTAGGATAATTGATTAGTCACGACAGTGCGATTAATTACCTGATAGAGCCTAGGTGAGCAAATTGATTATTCGCAAAGAGATTTGGTTTAATTGATTTGTGAACATATCAAACCTGATATTAAAGCTGATTTAGACTTTATGATTCGCAAAGAGATTTGGAATTCCTAGGATTTAGATTTAGATAATTCTCGCAACGACAGTTGGTTAATTATACCTTAGTGATTTGAGTTCAAGAACTGCGCTAAATCTGAATCCTGCTAGTTAGTTTATCTGCATTCATTGATTTCCTGAGAAATACCATGAGCCTATATCTCCTCCAATTGAATTACAACTCTTTTAATTTCTGCACTGCTTTCAATTACACCTGTTTGGCTTAGCTTAATTCGATACTATAAAATCTATTGTGCGTCTCTCAGAGTCTTTTGTGGTTCGACCCCTAGCTATATTATAACAATTGCTTTAGTACTTTTAGGGTATTAATTTGAGCATATCAAATTTGGCGCCGTTGCCGGGGACTCAATTCGCCATTAGATTTTAGTTTGAGAATTTCGACTAAGTTCGTCGGTATCGATCGATACTCTGTAGTATCGGTCGATACTCGTCGTCTTCTTTTGTTGATATCGATTGACACCACTTGGCATCGATCGATACTCAACGTATTTTTTTGGTTACTTACGTGCCTTGTCTAGTGTTTTGTTTTCAGGTGTATGCTTGTTCGTGAAACCAGAAGCAACCAGAGCACTCAGCTAGTTGAACTGTCATTGGAACAGCTAGCACTTGTGGAACGCGCAAACAGAAAAACAAAGCAGACATCAGGGATGAACAACCCAGTGGTTTTAAGAGCTGATGAAGCTGGAGTCTTGAGAGACCGTCAAGTGTGTAATGAGAGAGGGCAGCGACTTGATGAGACTGGAAACGTCATTGCCCCTCCTGCTGTTGTTGGTCAGATTATCGCGCCAGCTGTGCAAGCCAACGCTAGGAATGCTGTGGTTAATCGTGGTCAAATGATTGGTGAGTACAACAGACCTGATTAGTTTTACGCCAATCGATCAGCGATTCGTCCTCCTGCGTTTGAGATGAATGACTTTGAGCTGAAACCTGCATACTACACTCTTGTGGGATAGCATCTCTTTCATGGTCTTCCCAATGAGCATCCTATGAATCATATCGAGAAGTTCGAGGACTTGGTTACTAGCATCAAGAGTAACGGAGTGTCCTACGACTATCTTTTCTGCAAGCTCTTCCCCTACTCTCTAGGTGGAGATGCGACTTACTGGTTGAGGCAGCTACCTCCTGGATCACTGACTACCTGGGAGGAGACTAAGAAGGCTTTCCTGATCAATTTCTACGATGATGCACGATCTGAAGATCTGAGGAACAAGATCTCTCAGTTTTCTCAAGGTCCGACAGAGGCACTCAAAGCTGCTTGGATTCGTTTCAAATCCTATCAGAGAGACTGTCCGCACCATGGGTTCACTAGGGTTCAGCTGCTAGGTATCTTCTATAGAGGGATCGATTGGAGGTACCAGATGGCTTTGGATACTGCGAGTAATGGGAACTTCAGCACCAGGTATCCAGACGATGCGTTTGTACTGATTGACAACTTGGCGTCTAGCAATAGCACCAAGAATGCTGATTTCGAGCGGAAGAATCAGGCTGGAGGAATCGACGCTTCGCAGATCACTGATGTTCAAGCCAAGATAGATTTCCTAATCGGGAAAAATCAAAGAGCGGTCCACTTTGCTGCTGAGAATGAAGTGGAAGATGTTAACTACATTGGTGGTTCTGGTTTTCAGGGTCAGCGATTTGGGTACAACACCAATCAAAATTTCACCAACTATGCTCAGCAAGGAGGGTACCAATCCCCACCACCCAAATCTCCTGAGAGTAAAATTGAGGGTCTGCTTGAACGGCTGGTTCAAGGGCAGGAGAAGATGACAGTAACCTTCAATGGGAAACTGGATGCTTTGTACACCGATTTGAGTGGAAGGATCGAAGCTCTCAATACCAGTCACATGATGCTGGAAATGCAAGTAGCTCAGATTGCAGCAAATGCCAAGGGAAAGTCGGTTCATTCACACAATGCACACGTTAATGCAATCAGCTCAAGTGCAGAAAATTTCGATGAGGATTCAGAAATCGCACAAGCATCGATCGATACCAGCCTGTATCGATCGATACCCGCCCAGACACTTGCTCGAATGGATCTAAAATCCCGTGTATCGATCGATACCCCATTGGTGTCGGTCGATACTGAGGTGATTTCTGAGGAGACACCTGAGATTTCGACTCTGGTGCCTAAGGTAGTTGCAGAACGAGTGTATATACCCAAGATACCTTATCCTATGCCTCGTATTTTGACAAGGAAGGAATGGGAGGACGCCAGATGCAAGGCTTTGTTGGATAAATCAGTTGTGGAGCATCCTTTTGATGATGATAAATCTGCTAGGGACGATTCAAGAACAAGAGTATCGATCGATACCCTACCTGGTGTCGATCAATACCCCTCGCAGAACGAGCCAAAAACTGTGAAAACACCTGAGTTGATTGCAGAAAGAGTTCGCAAGCCCAAGAAGCTGAATCCTGTTCCTAAACACCTCAGAGATCCTATCACTCCAAAGCAGCTGCGTGGCTTTGAGAAGAGGGTACGAAGGATTCCACTCGTTCACTTTTGAAGAAGCTCTAGAGGGCTGGCCTCTGCTAAGTCACTTCAAAGATTGCAGAGAAACTGAGGAAGAGATCAAGGCACTCTTAATTAAGGCCAGAGGTATACCTACACTGAAACAGTTGACTAAGAGGGAAGACCCAGGGATCTTCTCAGTTCCATGCTCTATCTCTAGAGTTGAATTCAAAGAGTCTCTCGTTGACTCAGGAGCCTGCGTCAATGTCATGTCCAGGGCAATTGCAAAGAGATTGGGAGCTGATATTCAACCTCCAAAGACATCTATCACGTTCGCGAACGATTCCACCTCTCTTCCATATGGGGAAATCGCTGATTTGATGATCACAATAGGAGATTGCCTGGTTCCTACAGATTTTCAGGTTGTAGAGATGAATGCAATGTCTCGTACGCAGTTGATTCTCGGAAGACCGTTCATGGCTACGGTTGGTGCCATTATGGACACACCCATCAAGCACATCTCATTCTCATACATTGACAAGGAGGTGTACTACAAAGCCATCCCTAGAGGAACTCCCAGACGTGTCTCTTGCATTAAAGATGTCACAGGAGAGACATTGGCAGTTAATCTTTTGGAAGAGCCTCCTGTTTGGCCTACTGTCGCAGACGTTTCAGCTGAATAACCCAGCGTCCCCAAGGAAGTTGTCAAGAAAGCCAAGGCAACAAAGAAGATGGCCAAGAGCAAAAAGGTCGAAAATCCCCATGTCACTTTGATACCTCAGAAGAGTGATGGGAATTCGATTGAGTATAAGGTCAAGTCCAAAGGAGCTTCGAAGCCATTCTCTAAGGCTAGAGTTCTTCTTACTTCGGAGCTGAAGGAGAAGGGAAAAGAGTTTGTGGAAGGCATCTTGAGCAAAACTCTGAAGATAGCAATGTCAAATTGTGGAGCCTGTTTTGGTGCAAGCTCCCATTCTTATCCTGCCTGAAGGGCGTTATAGTCAAGCTATTGACGTTAAACGAGCGCTTGGTGGGAGGCAACCCACTGGTGAGTCTGTTTTTGATTCGTTTTTCTTTTTATTTTTCGTTCGTTCTGTCTGTGTCAGGATAAACAAGGAGCAAAAATCCGAAATCGCCTAGTATCGATCGATACCCCATTGGTATCGATCGACACCAATCGCGAATAGACGTTTCATCAAGTCGATTTAAGCCTGGTATCGATCGATACCAGGCTGTGTGTCGATCGATACTCGATGTTCCAGCAAGGTAACTTCTTGTTTTTCCTAATTTTATTCTATTATTTTGTTTTCTTTCACTGACTTTGGGCTAGATAACACTGGGGACAGTGTTGTTCAAGTCTGGGGGAGGTGTCTGCTGACATTGTGTTTGTTTTTCTTAGAGTCAGTTGTTTTATCGAGTCAAAAACATTTTATTGAGTCAAAACTTGTTGGAGATGATGATCCTGTGCTTGAATTGTTGTTTTGATTTTGTTTTTGAGTGACTAGTGTTGCAGGATCAGCTCTAGATCGACTAATGAAAAATCCAAGGACTGACCAGTTGACTAGAAAACATCCATGTCTTCAGCAGAGTTTTTCTGAAGCCTGAGCCAAAATTTTGCACTTCATCAATGTGGTTAGTGTTTTTAGCGCTTGATTCATCATTCATATCTGATAAAGGAACCCATGTGTTTAGAGTTATGGTATCTCTCTCCCCTGTTATAATAGATAAATAAGAGCATAAAAGATTGAAATGATTTTCTTCTGAGTAGAGGGTTAGGAAAATTTCAAGCGATCCCATTATTCTACTTAAGAGGGAATGATCACACAAAGGATTGGAAGCGAGGCTAGAATTTTCCTATGATGCCATTATTCTCCTACATCCTTTGATACATTGAGAGGGAAGAACCGGAGATTTGGTGGTAAACACCATCAATACTCGCGTCTCTTACCTTGATGTGTATATGCAAGGCTGAAAATAAAATAAAAGAAAGAACATAATAAGAAATAAGTCTGGGGGAGAGAAATTGATACAAAAGTGTGAAAAAGGGTGGTTCCTTGTCATGATATTGTCTGGTAAAGAATCTAGAAGGTTCTTGAACATTGGCTGCAGCGATGAAACTGGCGATGAGGGTTTTATTTGAATAATGCTGTGGGATAATGTGTGGAGTCTGGGAAAGCTGTGAATGTCTACGGAGAAGTACATGGTGGTTAGATCAAAAGCTGATTAGGTGACATTTGGGTACTTGGAAAGAGGGTCATTTCGATGGTTCATGAACATGTGAGTCTCCGCGTTTTCAAACCTCTTTCTCTGGTTTAGTCTTCTATTTGCTTGAGGGCAAGCAAAGGCTAAGTCTGGGGGAGTTGATATATCATGGTTTTTACCCTATTTAAGCCATGATATAAGTCATTTTTATAGAGTCTTTATAGTATTTTGGAGTCTTTTAGGGTCTTTTACAGGTCATAGCACGTTGGGAATATTATTGGAGATACTGGAGCTTTCTGGAGCATTTGGAGCAAAGCAGAAGTTCGTGTTGCTGAGAACCCGATATGAAGCCTTGGTATCGATCGATACTGGCTAGTATCGATCGATACCCATTGCAGCAAGACACGACCCGCGAGTTTTCCAAGACTTGAAGAATTGCAAAAGTGCCCAGAAGTCTTTAATAATTACAAGAAGCCCCAATTCATGTTTTAGGTTATTTATAGGGATTTTACAGCCACTTTTATGGATATGCTTTATTTGGTAAGTTTTATTTTACTTTGGTTTGAGAGAGACAAGTCTGAATCTCCCTTCGTCCGAGATCAGATCTCAAAACCTCTTGTTACTCTTTCTATTTTATTGATGATTTATTCAGTTATGTTGATTGTTTCATTCTCCATGTCTGAGTAAATCCACTTTAGGTTCAGGGTTTTCTCATAAAGGATTTCTTTGAATGCTAGGTTGATTATCTGTTTAGGATTCACCATCTGAATTAGTTCTTCACCATATGTTGTTCTCAAAGCTAATTCTAGGTTGACGAATCTAGAACTTAGATCTTAGGATAATTGATTAGGCACGACAGTGCGATTAATTACCTGATATAGCCTAGGTGAGCAAATTGATTATTCGCAAAGAGATTTGGTTTAATTGATTTGTGAACATATCAAACCTGATATTAAAGCTGATTTAAAATTTAGGATTCGCAAAGAGATTTGGAATTCCTAGGATTTAGATTTAGATAATTCTCGCAACGACAGTTGGTTAATTATACCTTAGTGATTTGAGTTCAAGAACTGCGCTAAATCTGAATCCTGCTAGTTAGTTTATTTGCATTCATTGATTTCCTGAGAAATACCCTGAGCCTATATCTCCTCCAATTGAATTACAACTCTTTTAATTTATGCACTGCTTTCAATTACACATGTTTGGTTTAGCTTAATTCGATACTATAAAATCTATTGTGCGTCTCTCTGAGTCTTTTGTGGTTCGACCCCTAGCTATACTATAACAACTGCTTTAGTACTTTTAGGGTATTAATTTGAGCATATCAGTAGGTCGAATCGCCACCGCCACCGCCCTCGCCGTCGTCAACTGCGTCTTTGCAACTGAGTTAAGCTTCCTAGTAACAAATTTTTCGCCTTCTACTCTACTTTTTTCTTCCAATTTTTTAGATCTATACAAAATAAGACCATTTTTCCATGTTCTTTGCCTAGATCTAAACAAACAGATGGGGTTTTAATTAATTTCGTTTTAGATCTACAAGATAGAAGTCCATTTTTCTATGTCAAACAAAAGTTCTAGGTCTGGTATGTATTTTGATGCTTGGTTGTATTCAGTCCAAAAAAACTTGAAAATTACTATATTAGAAGTCTGAAAGTGAATTAGACTCGATACGAAGTCTGATACTTGACCTAGTCTAAATTAGACTCGATTAGAAGTCTGAAATTATACTTTCATTTAATTAGACTCTGTTAGAAGTCTGAAATTTGAGTTTGTACGAATTAGACTTGAGAAGAAGTCTGAAATTAGGCTTTTCCGAATTAGACTATTTTAGAAGTTTGAATTTCGACTTGATTTTAAATTAGACTTTATTAGAAGTCTGGCTTTAGACTTGTTTTAATTTTTGCGACTGTTTTCTGGTACACAGGATGGGGCGATTCAGTCACCTTCCAACGTCGAGTAGTTCATGTTCAACAGGTCGACGTCGATCCGGATCATCCTACGGATTCCCCAAGAAATGCTTCTGCGGTCTGGAGCCCGTCATGCGAACATCCACTACTGCCGATAATCCGGGAAGAAGATTCTTCGGATGTCGTAAATATGATGTAATGGCCTCTATATGTCATGTGGTGCGTTTGTTTTTTTTTCGTGCTTATTATAATTTGGGATCTTAATATGATTGTATAAATGTGGATGTGTAGAATAGTGGTTACCATATAATGAAGTGGTGGGATGAGGCTATGACTGAGGAGTTTAACGATGTAAAGCTGTATGTTGACCAACATGGTCAACTAATTGATGGCATGTTCGTTTCTAATGCTCAAAGCGACAAGTATTTGTCCACGTTGCTCGATGACGTCAAGGTAACGAAGGCAGATATAGCTCAATTGAAGGAGCGGTTGACGGAGCAGCCATGTGGCCAGATAATGTGTGGCGTCGAGTTAAAGAGTCTGACGTTCGCTGGTGCTATTATTATCGTCCTGATCATGTTTATCTGTTTTGGTTTCTTGTAATATGTGACAATTTGTAACCAAAAATTCTATTTTTCCATGGAACGAGATATTTGATTATGAAGTCGGTTTAATATATATGTGTCCTTCTTTACTATGTCAGACTGTTTATGAAGTCTGAATTTATTAGACTTCTTTCGAAGTCTGAAAAACTTAAACTTTTGAAAACTTTCACAAGTCTGGTCCTGAAAATATCACCATTTCAGACTGCAAAACGAGTCTGGCAGTAGAAGTATTTGAAAAATACTTCTAAGCGGTAATTAAAAATATTAGAAAAAACTGCTGAAAAAAAACGAGAATTTTGCCGCCCAAAATTTCCAGACTTCTCGCTCAATTATCTCATCACTATCAGACTGCTAAAAGAGTTTGATATCAGACTGCGTTAAGAAGTCTGACATCATATTGCGAAAGCGGTATTTTTATGTGGTAAAACCATTTTTTTTTAACCGCCGCTTAGGACACATATAAAAGGGTTTTTGTATCCCCTCATTTTTACAGTTACCGAAGCAAATAACTAAAAAAAAATGGATTAAATGCGCACTAGCTAATTCGACCATGCTCCTTACATGCCTATCATTTGTGACATAAATAGGAGGGCTATCCGGACCGATCTGTTGCAAGAGTGGTTCCGGTAACGGATATGATAACTCCACCAACTCGGTTTTCTTGTCCAGCATATAATCATCTTGTACCATCTCAACAAGTTCACAATATGTAGAACGATCGCCCAAAGTGATAAACCACCCTCCTTTGAGAGTATCCACCACAAAATGCCAAATCTGGTCTCTCACAACCCATTCACCAAAATTAACAGGTAGATGCACCATTATCTGTAAAAACAATCATGGAAAAACAACATTAGCGATCTTAATGGAAATATCAGACTTCTTCGCGAAGTCTTATTCTATTAGCTACATTGCCAGAATTATATAAAAAAATATTTAAAAATAATTACCGAACATAAGCATGTAAAACTAACGCAGTATGAACATATACAACTAACACACATATACAAAATTTAAAATCAACGAAATTCATCACAAATATACAAAAAAAAAAAACGGTTTTAAAAAATTTGTCAATCCAGACTGCCACAAAAGTCTGACAAACAGTACGTCAGACCTCTATGGCACTCTGAAAAAGAGGGTATTTTTGCAATTAGAATGTTACAAAGCAGACTGCGGATGCCGTCTGACGAAAAGTTATCAAAGACACTTCTACCGCAGTCTGACAAAAAGGGTAAAACGACCGCACTCCTTTTTTTTTTATAAAATTAACAACAATAATTATACAATACCAGAACAATACAAGTTCTACAGCTTACACAAGCTAAACAGTTCTAACAGCAAAAGCAATAACAACAACAAAAACCCCGGGTCCTAATCATCCCCTCTTCACTGCCTCGATTCCACGATCACACCTTATCTTTACCTGCATCGACAGAAGTGATGCATCAACATTTGGCTAACCAAACGCTGAGTGAGAGATCATCCCAACAACAGGCTAAACAATAAGCATAATCAACAACAATTATCAATACGAAGAATTAATTAACACCAATTAAAACTTCTCACACAAATAGCAATTCATCACCATGAAAAACTATACCAACGCCTAGCAATTCCATCCCAAGAACTGCTAGACACATAGCCTGAAAGGTAAACACATAACACGCTTTCAAGGCACAACAACCAATATCGATCGATACCCCCTAGGTATCGATCGATACCCAACACACAAGCCCACAGGCAAACGGCTGGTATCGATCGATACACCCCTGGTATCGATCGATACCGACTCAACACGAGTCTACCGACAAAGGACGGGTATCGATCGATACTCACAGGGTATCGATCGATACTCACCTGCAACTCACAACCTCCGCGAGATCTAAACCCAGAAATCGCCAAGACCAACCACGAAAATCATCAATCAAGCTTAAACAACGCACCACACAAGCTTAATTGCTAACCTTTGGTCCCAACTCACCTTAAATCGGCTGGATCGAGCTCTAGAAGACCTCTCACGCTTCTCTCTAGCTCACCAAACCAAACTCTTCCGATCTCTTCTTCAAGCTTCTCCCAAGCTCGAATCTCTCTCGATCTCGCAAGATCCAAGCTTCACCAAGCTTCTCTCCTTAGCTCTCGCCCTCCTTCTCTCACTCTCTCTCTCTCTCTCTCGCGACCAAGACTTTATTTTCCCAAAAGAAATGGTTTCCACGCGTAAGAAGAGAAGAGGAAGAAGACTTATAAGGAGAAATCCCGACCGGTATCGATCGATACAGCCCAGTATCGATCGATACTATCCGGAACAAACCCGAATTATTTATTTCTCCCAAATAATCAATTATTCCGGAACGCGGGCGTTACAGGGTATTTTTGCAATTGACCCAAACTTTGACTTTTTTGTCAGACTGCACTAGATGTCTGAGAAAAAGAAAAAGGTATTTCTGCAATTGACCAAAATTTTGACTTTTTTGTCAGACTTCACGGAGAAGTCTGACTTCTCTTGCCGTCTGAATTCAGTCTGCGATAGAAGTCTGACAGAAATTGGTGTATTTTTTGCGTTGACCAAAATCTTCGATATCAGACTTCTTTAGCAGTCTGAAAGATTTCATCATTTTCAGACTGCCATAGAAGTCTGAAAATGTTTCTCTCCTATTCAGACTGCCAAAGAAGTCTGATACTTTTTCCCCCATTTTGGTCAACTTTTGAAAAATTTCGGTCAATTACTACCAGTACCCTGTTTTTTTTTTCAGACTTCTGATTTCATCTGAAAAAACAGTCAACTTCCGGTCAAAGTCACTCATTTTTCCTTCATACTGGATATCAAGTTTTCGGTCAATTGCAAAACTACCATATGCCTCGATTAGAGGATTTTTCTTGATTTTTTTTGTTTTCAAAGGAAATTACCAGACTTCAATTTTAATCTGAGTATTTAAATGTCAATTGCAAAACTACCCTCTCGTTGACCATGTGGGTTTCATCAGACTTCTAAAACAGTCTAAGTATACAACTCAGATCTGAAAATCGACTATATCCGTTTAGAGTTTGTTTTCATCCTCGTCGAGCGCCCAGAACGTCTAATATCACCGAAATCCCGCAAGCTCAGTCGTGTTTTGCTGTTTTTATGCCATAAAAAATGATTTCGGTAAGTTTGAATCGGAAAATCGAGGGGAAATGGGAGAAATCGGAGAAATCGGAGAGGAGAACTCGCGAAAAGGAAGTTCGAGCTCTATTCTTGTGCTTTAATGGCGAAAAATGGGTTAGTTACTGCATTAACTCGTCGACGATGGTGGTTGTCGTGGAGGTTGAGAATTGATGGCAATGGCATTTCCGTTATTAAGTTAGATCTGAAATTTTTTTTTGTCTTTTGAAAAAAAACATTAGACTCTAACAGCAGTCTGAGGAATGATATTTGCGTGAATACCCAGATTCTTAAAGGGTAATTCATGGGATTCTGAAAAAGAGGAGAGGAAGGAGACATTTTTAGCTTTGACTTCAAATTGTAGGGTATTTTTGCATATTCTTGCAAAAAGGCTTTGGTTGATTGCATGGTATGCCTAGAACCTTTGTTTGTGACATAGATGATAAGTTGTTAAGCTAATTTTGGAAGACTTTGTGGACTAAGTTATGAACTAAATTTATGTTTTCAAATACTTTTCATCCTCAAACTAATGGTAAAACTGAGATAGTAAATTGAACGTTGTCTACATTATTGTGTGCTATCATTAAAATGAACATAAAAACTTGGAAAGATTGTTTGCCGCATGTTGAGTTTGCTCATCATCCTACTACTAAATTTTCACATTTTCATATTATTTATGATTTTTAATCCCTTGAGTCCATTGAATTTATCACCATTATCTTTCAATGACTGTGTGAATTAAGATAGAAAAAGAAATGCTGAAACTTGCTAAGAAGATTCATGAGAAAGCACGGCTGAACATTAAGAAGAGGGTTGAGTCTGGTGATTTGGTTTGGTTTGATATGAAAAAATAACCTTTTAAAAATAAATCAGAACTGATGCCAAGAGGAGATGGTCCATTTCATGTCTTATAGCAGATCAATGACAATGTTTACAAGCTAAACTTGCCATGTGAATACAATATATGTACTAACTTCAATGCTTTTGACTTAACTCCTTAGATGTAGGTGACCAGCTTGATTTGAAGTCAAATGTCATATAATATCTCTCTCTCTCTTCAAGAACATTGTATACACTTATCAAAAAAAAATTCATAAAACATTTGAAGAGTTTGAACTATTGTTTGGTTGTTTGATTTCTGTTTATTAGACCGATTTGGGTTGCTGATGAAATTGTTGTTCGTTAGTGTTTTGTTCATCGAGACATCACCCATCATGGTTCAATCCAAGATTCTATATTTCCAATACTTTTTTGTCAACATGTAATAATAAATTGGCTTGGTTAACCAAACTAGAGGAACGAGTTTACAAAACTGAAATCACAAGAAAGAGATCTAACAATGTGTTGGACATTATGCTTTTACATTTAAAATACGAGAAAAATGAGTGAAGGAGAAATAAATAAACCGGGTCCTTAAGCCTAAGCTTTCTTTTCTCTAGAGTTGGGTTTTATCCCAAACTCTTCTTATTATGATTTCGGATGGATCTTCATCATTCATGTCACTCTAGTGAAGGATTCTTCAACCTATCTTTATATTATGTTTATTTAATCCTTGTTCTTTATCTTTATGTCTCTTTTTCTCTTGTGTTCTTCCTTGTTCTTCATGTTTAGGCTTTAGACCCCTTTTTGTTTGATTTTGGATTTTGCTTAATTTTGGATTTTGCTTAATTTGGATGGTTTGATGATTGATTGTTGATGCTTAGGACTAGATAAACATTTGTTCTCATGTTAGGAAGGATATTAATGCTAGGATTGAATTGAAAACTCATTTTCTAGAACTTAGACATTTCATGCACACAACGTGTTCGATGAAATGTCTAGAAAAGTTCTAAGCATGCTTTTCATTCTAAGTGATCGGTGGATGTTGACTTTAGAATGAATTGTTGACTATAATGGACTTGTGATAAATTATGGACTATCTAAGTGATCGGTGGATGCTGACTTTAGATGATTCGTACAATAATTAGTGTCACGAAAGTGAACTAATCTACTTGAAAGTGTTCCATGTCATAAGAATAAATGTGCATTGAATGTTTAGGCATCGTTAGTCAATTGTCTTGATGGTTAGATGATGATGAATTAGGTTGATTCTTGTTAGGTCCTTCACTTAGGTTGATCTTAAAGTTAGTTTTGGATTGAGAGATCAAAGCTAGAGCTTAAGCATTTCACGCCCGATAGGTGTTCGATGAAATGCTTGAACCAAACCTTTTGTGAGCTTTTCACATCCTTGCCAATGAGAGTTGATGTCAAGGGTGATTAGTGAACTAATTGGGATTGGAGTTTAAAGCTTGTTAATCATCTTATCACAAACGAGAGTTTGATCTTGATTTGGTGATTAACAAAGTGATTAGTGCCACGAGAGTGGATTAGTCATAATTTTGAATCCCATGTTCTAGGATAGTGTTTAATTTAATCTTTATCATCATTGTTTGTTCATTAATCATCTTCTTGATAGTTAATTTATTTTCCGACACTTCTATCTTTTGTTTTCTTTTTTGCATTTGTTTCTTTTCCCATAAACATAAAAACCCAAAAGATTTGCTCTAGATTAGGAAGATTCATGTATTCTTGGTGCATTGATCTTAACCTCTTTGGTTCGATCCTCAAATACTACAATGATATGAGTAGGTTTGAGTAATTGATAT
>PKML01065661.1:23434-54954 GCA_002933935.1 Eutrema yunnanense | reverse complement strand
CCAAAGCAACCCGGACCACCCCGACTACCTCTCGAAGCGCCCTCTCGCTTCCGCTTCTGTCCTTGCATCGGCTTACTGCTTCTGCTCGGACCGGACTGCTGCTGCACAGATCTCGCCTGAAAACTCGGCGTAACCGCTACCACCTCGTCCTTCAGACCCTCCTCAAGCAAAGCCGCAGTCTCAACCAACTCATCAACCGTGCAAAAAGCCCTCACCATGCAACGGTTCCTCAAGTCAACCCGAAGACCCATCAGAAATCTCTGAACACGGTCGACTCACACTCAACCGCTCGTTTAACATAAGACCCGAGCCGGTTGAACTCCACCTCATACTCGCGTACCGACCGATCCCCCTGAGTCAAACTCGAAAGCCTCGACTGGATCCGGTTGAACGCCTCCTGAGGGAAATACTTGGAGTTAAACTCCTCCACAAAATCCGCCAAAGACATCGCGGCCTGAACTCTCCGTGCTGCCACACCCCTCCACCAGAGATGCGCATCACCCTCCAGATAATGGACCGCAATGTCCACCTGGTATCCCGCGGGACACCTACTCGAGAGGAAATGCACCCGCGTCCTCAGGATTAGCACCTCCAGAGAAGAACCCGTGCCAATCCTCTGCATCTGCTCCACCATCCTAAGGTAGGATGGGAGCTCCTCAGCAACCGCAGCTGCCACCTGAGGCTGAGCCTCCACAACTACCGGAACCACAGGAGCCTGAGCCGGTACCCTCTTTGGTAACCGCTCAACCAACCTCGACAACAGATCCGCTATGCGATCATCTCGGGCCCGAGCATCACCCGCTGCTACACCCGCAGCACCCGCTGGAACACCAGCCACACTGGCACTCATGCCAGCCACACCCTCAGACCAAACTTGACTCGCACGCGACTCCTCAACCTGCTCCTCCGGCACACGGCCACGACCTCTACCACGGCCACGACCTCTACCACGTCCTCTAGCCATCTGCACACGTGCAGAAGCACAGGCTTAGAGAACTAAAATCAATCATCACAATAAAGATACTCACCGTGGAATCTCACAAGGCTCAAAGAGGATGATTCTACGACCCCACACAACACCCAATCTATTCTAGAACCACCTAGGCTCCTAGAACCGTATGGGCTCTGATACCAAAATTGAAAGGACCGCATTTTTTTTTTTTTTATAAACAATCATAAACATTAAACAAGCATTAAGAAATAATTAACCACAATTATTACAACCCAAGTTAACGATTCTATACAACAACAACTACAACTGGTATCGATCGATACCTCCCAGTGTCGATCGATACCCAAACAACAAAAGCAAGCCCCCGGGTCCTAATCATCCCTCTCTTCATTGCCTCGATTCCACGATCGCCACATCTTTACCTGCATCGACAAAAGTGATGCATCAACATTTGGCTAACCAAATGCTGAGTGAGATTGATCATCCCAACAACAGGCTACCAATAAGCATAAACAACAATTATCAATGATTAATTAACAACAAATTAAACATTCAACACCAGACGCAACTGGTATCGATCGATACTCCCATAGTATCGACCGATGCCCAAACAACACACAAGTCCCGACAAGGGACTGGTATCGATCGATGCCCAATACCACACCTGGTATCGATCGATACAACCACAACACGAGACCACCGCCTATGGTCTAGTATCGATCGATACCCACCTGGTATCGGTCGATACTCACGAGACCTAAAACAGGAATCGCCATACAAGCCATAAAAGCATCAACCAAGCTTTAACAAGGCACCACGCAAGCTCACTTGCTAACCTTTGGTCACAACTCACCTCAAACACGAAGGATCGAGCTCTAAAACGACCTCACCAAGCTCAAGAAGATCTCCCTCTCTTCTCACAAGCTCACGTCGAACACAAAGCTCGCCAAACCTCTTCTTCAAGCTTCTCACCAAGCTTAACTCTCTCGATCTCGCAAGATCTAAGCTTCGCAAAGCTTCTTCTCCTTTTCTCTCTCGACCTCTCTTTCTTTCTCACGACCAAACTATGGTCTTATCCTTCTAAGGATAACCTTTTATACTCGAAGAGATAAGAGAAGAAGACAACCAGGAGAAAAACCCGGCTGGTATCGATCGATACTGGCCGGTATCGATCAATACTGGCCCCGAAACAGCCCTAATTGATTATTTTCCCCCAATAATCAATTCTTCCGGAATCACGGGCGCTACAGAGATGGTGCAATTCAAGTTTGGGGGAGGGGTTTGTGTCATTTGACCTTGTGTTTTGTTTTCTTATTTTTCTCTTTGCATACTTGAGTTTCATGCATATCATGCATCCACAAAAATTTGAAAATTTTGAACATAAAAAGAAGCATCTAGTTGCATCTCATGTTAAGATTGAGTCTATAGTTGCATATAGGCTGCATTTGTATTTGCATTTAGATTGAGAGCAATGATGTGATTTCCATGTGTAATATCATTCTAAGAGCTTGGCTCATTGCCATCGTTGTTAGTTATTTGATGCTTTTGATTGAGTTTAAAATCTAGGATGAACCATATTTTGATCTCATGTTTCATTACTCATGTCTTGGCTAAAGCAAGTTTTGATTTGATTCCAATCCTACCTAAGTGAGAACCTTAATTTTGACACTTAATTATCGTGTTTGTGCATTGCATAGTGAATTCATGGATACCACATACATATTTGGGCTATCTTATTCACTTTACCACCTTCTTGTTAGCCCAAATAGCCGATTCCCATCATTGGAACGGTTTACCACACCTCTAACCTACCCTCCTTTCAAGCCAAATCTTTAGTGAGCGTATGTAAGGCCTAATTTTCGAGTAAGCTTGGCAAAAAGTGTTGAGTTTTGAGCGACAAGGATAGGTTTTCATGTAGATCTAGCTCGACATCGCGGGCTAGACTAGGCTAGGCTAGCTAGGAAGGGAAGTTTTGGGGTTTGGAATGAACAAAAGTGTTTGATCGATGGAATCATTGTGGGAATGGAAATTGAGGTCAAAAGAAGAAAAAGGAGAAATTGTCAAAGAATACATGGTTGGTGTTAAAGTTTGAATTGGCTCTTAACATCAAGGTTGATCTCCAAATGTTCAAAGAAAAGGAAAAGAAGCCAAAAATATGGCTAAAGCATCAAAGTGATGAGGATGGAGACAAAGCAAAAGAAATCAACATGAAGAGCTAAAAGAAGTGAGGTGAAAGCACCATACCATGAATCAAAGAAGAAGAAGAAAATCCCCCAAGTGAAAGAAGATGATGAAAACGTGTGGAAGAAGAAGGTAAAAGGCCTTATGGAATAAGGGTAGCCTAGGTTGGGGTTTTATGGGTATAATTGCTAGGGGTTGAGACATTTGTTTTAGGCAATGGGTAGATGTAAATCTATCCTTGTATGCATATATTGCTCTTTACTCTTAGCATTTTGCTTTACTCTTACCATTTTGCTAAAGCTTACCCATTCATTGAGAGATCCCTTGCATCGGAATAAGCCCATACGTTTGAGATCATCTTAATCTCAAGACCTTCACCCTAGCCAAATGAATTCACTTGTCTTGCATAAACATGATTCACTTGAACGATTTAATGAATGTCAAAGGATTGGATGAAATGATTGCTTGTGTAGGTCGAGGCTTGAGTTTGATTCGTGTATGGAAGGATATGGCTAGCTCATTTTTAGTAGACTTGTTTGATCGCATCTTGGAGCTAGTAACTTGGCAATTGAATTTGAACCTTTTCGATGATGTTGTGAATTTGAGCTCTCATTTCAACCTCTCTCCCTTTCTTGTTTCCTAATTTGTTGCTTAAGGACAAGCAAGGAATTAAGTTTGGGAGAGTTGATATTCATATATTTTACATGTTCTAGCATACATTTTACTTAGAGTTTTGTGCCATTTGCATGCAAAATCACGGTTTTGTCTTGCATTTAGGTCTCATTTAGAGTTTAGGACATTTGCATTAGGTCCTAGTGAGTTCTTGCATATTTTGGAGTCTATTTTAGGTGTTTTAGAGAATATTTGGGGACATGGAGTTGAAACCGTCCGGACATGGACAAGGAGAAGGAAGAGTTCACCCGAAGCATCTCAAAGATGTGGCTGGACGAGAACCTTCCAGCCTGATTCAGCTTCAATGGTCTTCATAGAAGTTGTAGAACAGTGAGTTATATCTTCAGAACATCTAGAATAATGTCACTACAATAGGCGGTTCAGGAGATACGGGTGATTTATTGAAGATATGTCACTGTCGGAAAATGCAGAGGCAGTCCAAAGCAGCTGAAAGATCATGTCGGATGGAAGCCTTTCCATGCCCAGTTTAATCTCAACTTTTGATAAAAGTCACGCAAAATTGAGTTAGCTTTCTAACGCGAGAAGGTTCAGCTCATTCCGAGTAATATTCCAGGAGTTATCGCCGATTTAGTGGACACATATCAACTCTGCCCAATCCAAGATCCGACCCGATTTGTCTCGGGTCGACCCGGTTTGAACACTTTGTGTATTTATGCAAATTTTAGACATTTCTAAACCTAAGCTTTATTTTCTCTAGAGTGTTTTATCCCAAACTCTTCTTATGATGATTTGGGATGGATCTTCATCATTCATGCCACTCTAGTGAAAGATTCTTCAACCTATCTTTATATTATGTTTATTTAATCCTTGTTCTTTATCTTTATGTCTCTTTTTCTCTTGTGTTCTTCCTTGTTCTTCATGTTTAGGCTTTAGACCCCTTTTTGTTTGATTTTGGATTTTGCTTGATTTGGATGGTTTGATGATTGATTGTTGATGCTTAGGACTAGATAAACATTTGTTCTCATGTTAGGAAGGATATTAATGCTAGGATTGAATTGAAAACTCATTTTCTAGAACTTAGACATTTCATGCACACAAGGTGTTCGATGAAATGTCTAGAAAAGTTATAAGCATGCTCTTCATTCTAAGTGATCGGTGGATGTTGACTTTAGGATGAATTGTTGACTAAAATGGACTTGTGATAAATTATGGACTATCTAAGTGATCGGTGGATGCTGACTTTAGATGATTCGTACAATGATTAGTGTCACGGAAGTGAACTAATCTACTTGAAAGTGTTCCATGTCATAAGAATAAATGTGCATTGAATGTTTAGGCATCATTAGTCAATTGTCTTGATGGTTAGATGATGATGATTTAGGTTGATTCTTGTTAGGGCCTTCACTTAGGTTGATTTTAAAGCTAGTTTTGGATTGAGAGATCAAAGCTAGAGCTTAAGCATTTCACGCCCGATAGGTGTTCCATGAAATGCTTGAACCAAACCTTTTGTGAGCTTTTCACATCCTTGCCAATGAGAGTTGATGTCAAGGGTGATTAGTGAACTAATTGGGATTGGAGTTTAAAGCTTGTTAATCATCTTATCACAAACGAGAGTTTGATCTTGATTTAGTGATTAACAAAGTGATTAGTGCCACGAGAGTGGATTAGTCATAATTGGGAATCCCATGTTCTAGGATAGTGTTTAATGCAATCTTTATCATCATTGTTTGTTCATTAATCATCTTCTTGATAGTTAATTTATTTTCCAACACTTCTATCCTTTGTTTTCTTTCTTGCATTTGTTTCTTTTTCCATAAACAAAAAAAAAACAAAAGATTTGCTCTAGATTAGGAAGATTCATGTATTCTTGGTGCATTGATCTTAACCTCTTTGGTTCGATCCTCAAATACTACAATGATATGAGTAGGTTTGAGTAATTGATATGAACTTAACACAAATTCTACCATCACCTTAGCATTATCTCCAGATCAACCCACTACAAGAAATCTGTCAATTTCCAACAAAATTTAACGTCGATTTTAAATCGTCGTATATTACCAACGATATTACGATGGAATTACGATGAATTATGTGTTCGATGCAATTTCATCATAAATGTTGGTCGTCGTAAACTCGTCGTAATTGACCAACGACATTACGACGATAGCAATTAAGTTACGACGATTTCAAAAATCGTCGTAATTTTGTTGTCACGTTACGTCAATATTACGACGAATATAACTTTCGTCAATTTCGTCGTAAAGTCGATGTAATAAAGTTACGATGATAACAGTTTAGTGACGACTATATAAAAAATCCTCGTAAATCCGATATAAAGTTACGTCGATTTTACGACGAATATGAATTTCATAAATTACGTCGTAAAGTCGATGTAAATTTACATCAAATTTACATCAGATTTACATTGTTTCGAGTTAAGTGAACACGTTTTCCACCAGGTTCACCTAATTATTTACGACTAATCTACTCGTCGTAAATTTGTCGTAAATTCGATGTGAAGTCATTGTAAATGTTTTTTCGATGTAAAATTGATATAAATTTTCGATGTAAATCCATTGGTAATTCTGAAAAAAATCTATAAATACGTCCGACTTTCAAACAAAAAAAAGAACAAACACTTCTACAAAAAAAAAACACACTATAAAATCTTTTTTAAATAAAATGTCTATATACGATCTATGAAGATATTCGGAGGGAGCGTTAACGAAAAAATTCAAAGAGGGGCTTGAAATATTCATGTATCAGGCCGGAAATATGCAAACATTCCTGGAAAGTGGTAAGATGTTATGTCCTTGTCGTTAATGCAATAATACAAGATATATTCTTATCGAGACGGTGTGGAAGCACTTATTAAATAGAGGGTTTATGGGGCA
Organism: Eutrema yunnanense; assembly: GCA_002933935.1. Taxonomy (NCBI): domain Eukaryota; kingdom Viridiplantae; phylum Streptophyta; class Magnoliopsida; order Brassicales; family Brassicaceae; genus Eutrema; species Eutrema yunnanense. Next base: position 48,294 of record PKML01065661.1, on the reverse strand, counting down.
ATATTATATTTGGTATCAACATGGAGAGGGTTTTTAAAGGACGTCTCAAGCAGGTGATAGTAGTAGTAATTATCAAGGTCATGTATATTTTAATGAGAGTAGTAGTTATCATCATGGTGAACATCAATTAGATCAGGGTCAAGATCATGATATGATGCCTGCCATGGTTACTAATGAATTTCATGAAACAAATGTTGATAATACTGTTAAGGAACCCAACGTAGATGCAAAACGATTTTATGATATGCTAGATGCTGCAAATCAGCCACTCTACGATGGATGTAGAGAAGGTCAGTCTAAATTGTCGTTAGCAGCTAGGATGATGAAATTTAAAACTGATCATAACTTAGCTGAGGTTTGCACGGATGATTGGGCTGATCTTATTAAAGAGTATTTGCCAGAGGATAATTTGGCAGCCGAAACATACTATGAGATACATAAGTTGGTGTTTAGTCTTGGGTTACCTCCTGAGATGATAGATACATGTGTTGACAATTGTATGATTTTTTTGGAAAGATGATGATAAGCTGCAGGAATGTCGATTTTGCCAAAAAACCGAGATTTAAGCCGCAAACTTCTGGGCGTAGTAAGATACCGTACCAATGGATGTGATATCTTTCTATAACTGATAGGTTGAAACGATTGGATCAATCTGAAAGGACAACTGCATCGATGAGGTGGCATGCACAACATTCACAGAGAGAAGGAGAAGTGACTCACCCGTCAGATGCAAAAGCTTGGAAACACTTTAACACGGTACACCCAGACTTTGCTAAATCTAAGAGAAATGTGTATCTTGGTCTTTGCCCTAATGGATTTAATCTATTCAGTATGTCTGGTAGGCAATATTCTTTGTGGCCAGTTATCGTAACGCCTATAACCTTCCCCCAGATATGTGCATGCAAAGGGAATTTCTATTCCTGAATATTTTAGTCCCTAGTCCCAATCATCCAAAGAGGTCCATTTATGTGTTTTTGCTGCCTCTCATACATGAGTTGAAACAGTTGTGGTATACATGAGTTCGTACATATGACTGTTCGAGGAAAATTTTTTTTATGATGCGTGCGGTCTTTATGTAGATAATAAGCGACTTTCCTGCATACAGAATGCTATCAGGTTGGACGACGCATGGGAAGTTATCTTTTCCTTATTGCCTCGATCGGACAGATTCGTTTCAGCTGAAACATGGTCGAAAAACATGCTGGTTTGATTGTCACCGTCGGTTTCTACCAATCAACCATCCATATCAGAGAAACAAGCGGCTGTTTAGGAAGAACAAAATCGTGCGTGTCCCCCCCCCCCCCCCCCCCCCGTGTATCTATATAGGGAAGATCTAGAAGCGCAAATGATATGATCATGGGAAGCATGCACAACAAGGAGAACTTAACCGAGGGAAGCACATTCGAGGGAAGTGCATCCAAGGGAAACTTAGCCGAGGGACTTGCAACCGAGGGAAATGCATCCGAGGGAAGCACATCCGAGGGAAATCACTACACCAAAGCAGGGTTTTTGCTACTGATTGTTACTACTGATTAGGCAGTCGGTAAATTTACCGACTGTTTCGCTACTGATTTACGACTGATTTGCGACTATTTTGAAACAGTCGGATATCAGTAGGTATTTAGTGACTAAAAATATCAATCGTTAATTAGTAGCAGTTTTACGACTGATTAGTGACTGAATTTTAGTCGGAAACATGCAGTAGCTAATCAGTAGTAATTTTAGCGACTAATTTGCTACTGAATTCAGTGGGTCGTAGAACAATAGTAAATGAGAAGCAAAACAGTAGCAAAAAGTTAGTTACAACTCACGTGGAATTCATTTGGTAGTTGGTGTACCTAATTTGGTTTGCAGTCGGGAATCAGTAGTAATTTTAGCGACTCATTTGCTACTAAATTCGGTGGATCGTAGAACAGTAGCAAACCAGTAGCAAAACAGTAATAAAAAGGAGTTGTAAATCACGTGGAATTCATTTGGTGGTTGGTGTACCTAATTTGATTTGCAGTCGGTAATCAGTAGGGAATCAGTCGGGAAATTTTCTATATATTTGCCAAACTCGAATTTTCTTGTCACAATTGTAGAAATACAAAACAAAGAAAGAGCTTATAAACACAAATCAAAGAGAGAATAAGGTTTCTCAACTTAGAATGTCGGGAAATTACAATTATGGTAATTTCCAGGAGTGGATGTATAATAGGTTCGATGAAGCGACGGGAAATCTCTCGGCAGAGTTCACAGCGGGGGTGGATCAATTCGTGGCATTTGCAAATAGCCAGCCTTTAGCGCAGAGAAATCGCGGTATGTTTCAATGCCCTTGTCTTGTTTGCGAGAATGAGAAATTTATCTCGGGTACAAGAGTTTTGATACATTTGTATAGTAGAGGATTTATGCCAGATTATTATATTTGGTATAAGCATGGTGAAGAACTGGATATGGATTTAGGAACGAGTTATGTTGATAGGACAAATGTAAGTGGGAGTTAAGATATGGGTAATGTAGTAGAAGATAGATATGTGGATATGGTGAATGATGCATTTCGTAATAACGTGAGTTTTGATAACTACTATCATCAGGATGTTAGTTATCGGAATGTAGAAGAACCGGTATGTAATCATTCAAAAAAATTCTACGACTTGTTAGATGGAGCGAATACTCCATTATACGATGGTTGTCGTGAAGGTCACTCGTAGTTATCCTTAGCTGCTCGAATCATGCAAAATAAGGCAGATCATAATATGAGTGAAAAGTTAGTGGATTCGGTATGCGGAATCTTGACATATTATTTACCAGAAGGAAACCAGGCACCCGGTTCACATTACGAGACATATAAACTTATGCGCAATTTGGGGCTCCCATGTCATGCAATTGATGTTTGCATTAACAATTGTATGATATTCTGGAAAGATGATGATCGGTTAGATGAGTGTCGGTTTTGTAATTCAAAAAGATGGATGCCTAACGAGCAAAACCGTAGGACCAATGTACCATATAGTCGTATGTGGTATATGCCTATTGCTGACAGATTAAAGAGAATGTATCAGAGCGAGAAGACTGCATCGGCAATGAGATGGCACGCCGAGCACGAAGCAAATGAGGAAGAAATGTGTCATCCGTCTGATGGGGCGGAGTGGAAATATTTTCAAGATCAACATCCCCAGTTTGCCGAAGAACCCCGAAATGTTTATCATGGATTGTGTACAGATGGGTTCAATCCATTTGGCATGTCAAAAAATCATTCATTGTGGCCCGTGATCTTGACTCCGTATAATTTACCCCATGGTATGTGCATGGATACAGAGTACTTGTTTCTAACAATTATGAATTCTGGGCCAAATCATCCTCGAGGTAGTCTCGATATCTTCTTCCGACCTCTCATTGATGAGTTAAAAGAACTGTGGTCTACTGGAGTCGATGCATACGATGTCTCGTTGAATCAAAATTTTAAACTAAGAGCAGTGTTGTTGTGCACGATAAGCGACTTTCCGGCGTATGGCAGGTTATCAGGATGGACCACCCATGGCAAATTGTCTTGTCCAATTTGCATGGAAGATACACAGTCTTTTTATCTTAAGCATGGAAGAAAGACGTGTTGGTTCGATTGTCACCGAAGATTTCTTCCTCATGATCATCCTCTAAGGAAGAATACAAAAGACTTTTTGAAGAAGAGAAACGCTAAGAAAGACTATCCACCAGAGTCTTTGACCAGTGAGCAAATTTATTTATACCGGTTGAAACGTGTAAAGCCACAAAAAATAGAGGATATTGGTGGCAATGGTCACGATAAGAAGAAACCTAGCTTTGGGAAAGAGCATAACTGGCACAAAGAAAGCATATTCTGGGAATTGCCGTACTGGAGGGAGCTCACTCTTAGACATAATATCGATCTGATGCATATAGAGAAGAATTTTTTTGACAACATCATGAATACTCTTATGCGTGTGAAGGGTAAATCGAAATACACCATCCCATCAAGATTGGATATAGAAGAATTATGTTCTCGGCCACACTTACATATTGATGATGAGGGTAGAGCCCCTTTTCCTGAATACTCATTGACTGACTTATTGGAATGTGTGAAAAATTCGGTAAAATTCCCAGATGGTTATGCTTCAGACTTAGCTAGTTGTGCTGATCTGGCGAATGAAAAGTTTTATGGGATGAAGAGTCATGACTGCCATGTTTTTATGGAGCGGCTACTTCCATTTATCTTTGCAGAACTACTAGACCGGAACGGCCACACTGCGTTATTAGGTACTAATTACTTATAATTTCAGGAAAATAAATCACCTAAATATGATTATGGCAATTTATATTAACCATTTGCTGTTTCAATTTCTATCGTAGGGGTTGGAGCATGTTTCCGTGACTTATGTTCGAGAACTTTGCAGAAAAGTCGCTTCCAAATTCTTAAACAAAACATAGTTTTAATCATATGCAATTTGGAAAAGATCTTTCCACCATGCTTTTTCGACATGATGGAGCACCTACGTATACATCTCCCCTACGAAACTGAATTAGGAGGCCCCGTGCAATACAGGTGGATGTACCATTTTGAAAGGTTTTTCAAAAAGTTGAAAGGGAAAGCAAAGAACCAAAGATATGCAGCAGGATCGATTGTTCAATCATATCTAAGGGAGGAGGTATCTTATTTCACAGAGCACTATTTTCCCTCGAGTATACAAACAAAATCAAGGTAAAAGCTATAACTATTCGCATGTTCACTAATCCATTTGGTATACACCTGGTAGCTTTTATAAAATGATTTTCACTACTTTGGTCAGGTCAAGGCGATTTGCTGAAGGTGAAGTCCCCGAATATCATTTCGATGGAGTCCCCGATATATTTACTCACGTAGGTCGGCCTAGGGGCGAAATGCAGGAAATCTGGTTTCCAGATAAAGACTATCGATTCGCACATGCTTATGTTTTGAGAAATTGTGGTTATTTCGAGCCACTTGAGAGGTATAAGTTGGAATGGCTTTAACTTAAAAAATTTTATAGTCCATACTTGATTTCTCATATATTTTTATGGTGTTACATAGTTTCTTCGAAGATTATATTAGTACACAATATCCGGACCTCTCTGAGAAAGAAATCCTGGCGAAAAGAGCAGAAGAATATCCTTCATGGATCAAAGAATATGTATGTCTATAATTTTTTGATATTTGACTATTGGTGCTTCAATATATTTTATATTGACTTTTTATATGCAGGTTACTTACTGGAAGGCCACAGCTCCGTTTCCAACGTGGGTGCACGACATAATTCATGGACCCCTGAAAAGGGCCAAAACTTGGCCCATATACTATATAAGAGGATATTTGTTTCATACCCAGAATCACAGCGCGGGAAGAAAGACATGTAACTATGGTGTATGTGTTACTGGAGAGAATTACAGCAATGCAGCTGACAGATCTGATTTCCACGGTATCTTAACTGATATCATAGAACTCGAGTATGAGGGGGTGGTTAATTTAAGAATCATATTTTTTAAGTGTAAGTGGTACGACCCTGTGATCGGTAGAGGCACTCGGAGAGGCAATGGTGGCATTGTAGACATTCTTCCATCGAAAAGATACAATAAATACGAACCATTTATTCTAGGTATGTTCGCTTGTATATCTTCCCGGCTCGTTTATCACTTTCTCATTACCCTATATATATATGTCTGATTTTATACATTGATATTGCACAGCCTCTCAAGCGGATCAAGTTTGTTATATCCCGTAACCATACAAGAAGAAACCAAAGAATGTGTGGCACAATGTTGTTAAAGTTAACCCGATGGAAAATATTTCAGGAGAATATGTAGGCGCGGAACCTACTCTTTTACAACAAAAAACTGATGATCATGTAATGTTGACTACAATTGAAGATTTCGTAGTCGAGAATTCACTACCAGGAGTAAACTCAGTAAATCTCGATTACGACATCGGCGATGCGGAACCAGATGACGAATTCCAGTGTAACTTATCTGATTTTTATGACGAAGATGCAGAAAGTGTAGCACCGTACTAATTATAAGAAGATTATATACTACCGATGTTATTTTATGTATTATTATGTTATGTGATATCTTAAGTTTTGTAATTTGTAATGGCTTGTTAGTTTGCAAGGGTCGGACTTTGGCTAATAAATATGACAAGTTTTTATTATTCAGCAAAAACAACACAATCTTGCTCTAATTAAGTTGCCGAAATATTAACTTAAAAACAAAAAAATGAAGTTTAATAAGGACATCTTCAAGCTGCAGGGCTTCTCCAACGACACCACCCATTTGTTAAACCACTCCGATCCAGTTGATGTTTAATTTCCCATAAGAGGCCACTAAAACACCGACACTTATGATAGACATTATCAAAAACATCCTGCAGCTCATCATTTCAAGTCCAAAAGCTACTCCACGGATAAACACAGCAACATGTACTGCAATGGAAATGCCACCGTCATATTGCCAAGCCTTCTTACAAAACAGAAGGAATGCAAACCGAAAATCAACAATCATTCCAAAAGCAACAAACTTCAGGCCCTATAACAGACATTACACAATCATTCTAGCTTTAGCAATAACATATCTAACTTACACAATCATACTAGCCTTAACTATGCCACCAACAACGACAACTAGCAAACACCCAAGAAGAACAAGGATAACTAACTTCAGGAAGCTTGATTTGGCTTCATTGTAACGATCCTCAAACCTCTTCTCAAACTCGTCTTCATCAATCCCCAACCTACGCACCACCTTCATCTCTTTGAGCTCGGTTTCAAGACATCCTATTCTACAATCCACTCGTTGTAACTCATCAATAATTGCCTGATCAACCCACTTGAACACATGCTCATCACTCTTTAGCTGCATAAAACAGGATCAATCAAACTGATTTTCCCATTTTATCAAGACCACCATAAATAATTGCAAATCTGAAAACATATACATTATATCTAAACCAATGCTCACCTTGAGTTATGCAGCTTAACCACACCGGTAGTATCGCCGGAATGGATTTGGTTCAGATCGTGCAATTGTAGACACGATTCTCTGCCCACACCAACACATTTTTGGAAAGCCAAATACTTTTCCTCTTCCCCAGGGACCCCTTGATGTTCCACTCGAACTTCCAGAAGAGTCACCCATGTTGAATCATACACGAAAACAAGATATAGAGAGTGGATTTTTCAGGGTTTTGCGATTTAGGGTTCTTACCTTGCTTCGATTTGGGGATTTTAAGACAAAGCGATTTTATGACGAAGAGAATTCAGGGTTTCGCGAGTTAATGAAGACAAAGGAAAAGAGTTAGATAAATAAAAGCGTTGTTGAATAAATCCCGAATGAGTTACCAAGCCTAGCGGTAATGCGCACCACACATCAGACTAGGGTTCGAGTCTCGTGGTGCGGGGTTATTCTCAAACCCATTTTTTTTTATTTTAATCGGGTTTGGACAAAGAACAAAGGATGAGTAATGTACACATGTCACGAAATGGTACTTGAACAAAAATCATGTGTACTTGCTGTCAAAGGATAAAAACAATTCGCTTTCTTTTCAAGTCTGAATCGTCGTTCGTTCAAGATTCCCATAATAACTACCTTGAAAATAACAAACACCATCCTTCTCGAGACACAGTCCACATCAATATCTTTTCAGTTTCATTATCTTCTCACTTCATGCAAAGAAAAATCATCAGCTTCCTTTTCATTTCCACTTGAAAAATGGCTTCAAAGGCAATATCCAACCAACTCAAAGCAATCCTCAGGAATCCATCGCCGTTTTTCAGCGCAGGTAAGTAGTCTGGTTTTGGTAAACGATTTAACAATTGTTTTCCTCATTATACTAATGTTTTTGTTCCAATTTTGCCTAGGACCGGTTGGTAATGACGAATACCATTGGGAAGCAATTCTCATGGGGCCTCAAAACACACCTTATGAAGGAGGAGTCTTCAAACTCGCAATTTTCTTCCATCCAAAATATTCTTTCAGACCTCTGACGGTATGTCTAGATAATCGTGGATGTTTCTTAAGCGGTCGTCTGTTTAGTAACGGATTCCTGAAAGTAGATACTCAATCAAACTTGCTCTATCTTTTCAGAGACAACTTTTTTTTCTATTTCCCTTGTTTCATCTTTCATTTCTTACCGGTACTTAGTTTCAGCTTCATCAAGTTCTTGTCTTAACCTTTCTTCTTCATAACTAAAAATATTCTTAGTTATTGGATTCATAGCTGACTTGTGACTTGATTTGCTTTACCCATTGCAATTTGTACTTTCTATGTTCTGTTTCTCAGTATGTCTCATGTCTTAATCAAGAAACTTAAATGGTGAACTGTGTTTGTACTGATTAGAAAAGGATTATACTTGGATGTTTCTTAAGCGGTCGTCGGTCATTGATGATTTGTGTGTATAGTCTTTTTTTAGTAACTGATTCCTGAAGATTAGGTTAAGGTTCCTTCTAAAGAGAAATAAAATTTGAAAATTGATGTCATGAAACAAGTTTTAAGTATCCTAAAAATATATGTTGGTTCATAAAATGTTTCGATTTACTTGTATGGTTTTGCAGATCGTTTTCAAGACCAAGGTGTATCATCAAAACGTTGATGAGTATGGGCACATCTTCCTCAATGTGTTGACGATTGACCGTTACAATCCTTTTATACCATCCCCCGTGTAAGAAAAGGCTAACGCTTACTTGTGTATTGAAAAACAAACAAGAGAGTAATCACTTGATACTGTTAATTTATGTGCTAAACAGCTTCTCACTAGCATTTACGAGATGTTGGCTGAGCCATTGATAACTGAAGAGGACCATGTGGAGAAGGAGATTGCCAGACGATACACAGAGGATAGGGCGGTTTTTGAATCTAGAGCGTTTGCCTGGACTCTGGAGCATGCTGCTGAATAGAGAATGAATACCTCTTCTTTAAACTTGTGTTAATTAAGACTCCTATCTATGTTATGTGTTTCTACTGAATTTGGTTTTTACATTAAACTTGTGTTATTTCATTTTGAACATCTACTGGAACATTTTGAATTTGGTTCTTACCTTGCTTCGATTTGGGGATTTTAAGACAAATAAATTTTACGACAAAGAGAATTCAGGGTTTCGCGAGTTAATGAAGATAAAGGGAAAGAGCTAGATAAATAAAAGCGTTGTCGAATAATTCCCGAATGAGTTACCTAGCCTAGCGGCGCACCACATATCAGACCAGGGTTCGAGTCTCGTGGTGCGGGGTTATTCTCGAACCCATTTTTTTAATTTAATCGGGTTTAAATTTTGACCCATAAATAAAAGCGTTGTTGAATAAATCACAAATGAGTTACCTAGCCTAGCGGTAACGCGCAACATACATCAGACCAAGGTTTGAGTCTCGTGGTGTGGTGTTATACTCAAACCCATTTTTTTTTATTGTAATCGGGTTTGGAATCGGATCCTAATCTGGTCTTAAATTGGTTAATGATTGGTTATTCTCAAACCCAACTTTTTTAAATTTAATCGGGTCTGGAATCAGATCTTAATCGGATCTTAAATTGGTTAGTGATCCTAAACCCTAAACCCTAAACCCTAAACCCTAAACGCTAAACCTTAAACCCTAAACCAGCCTAAACCCTAAACCCATGTTATCTCAACGTCTAACTTGCGCAATAAGCATTTGTCACAATTAGAGTTTTAAAACTTGGTGTTCGTAAGATTTGATTCATAAGGGAAATTTTTGTTAACAAGAAACACTAAACCCTATACCCTAAATCCTAAATCGGTCTAAACCCGAGGGGAAACTAATGATCAGGTAATGCTGACTACAATTGAAGATCTCATAGTCGAGAATTCACTACCAAGAGTGAACCTCGATTACGATGTCGACGATGCGAAACCTATTATTTCAAGATCAAATTAGGTTAATTATGAAAAAATTAAACTTATTTAATGTTTTATAATATTATTTAAGGTTAATTATGAAGAAATTAAAATTATTTTGTGTATTATAATGTTATTTAAGGTTAATTATGAAAAAATTACCTTCATCGAATCTCTGTCTATCTCACTCTCCGATCCTCACAGACATTTTTCTCCCAAAAAAATACCCTAATACACTCTCCTATTCCTCGCTTCTCTCTCGAAATCTCTAATTCATCGTCTCCTGTTGCAATGGGTGGAAAGAGGAAGCGAGTTCTAGTGAAACCAACAGCGTCGAGAGCCAGACCGGCTAATCTACCTACTCGGTATGATTTCGCTCCAAAACCGAGATCAGAAACTGTCCCGCCGGTTTTCCCCAACAACAATCGTCCGTCTGTGAAAGATTACCCTCCACCGAGGATGCTCTTTCCGAGCTCAAATACTCCACTGCCTGCATCGTATGCGAATCCACCCGCTCCATTGTCTGCAAATCCACATTCTGGATCATCTCATTCTGCTCAACCTCCACTGCGTGCATCGTCTACGAATCCACCAACACCTGTTTATTCTGTGAAATCGAGCAGCTCCAACGGTTCAAGATCAGCAACGCCCAGCTCAATCGAGTCAACAACATCCATCTGCAGCGCCTCAAGTTCAACAAGGTCAATCGCCTCCATATCTAGCAGATCAATCTCATCTCAGTTCTCAAGTCCAAAATTCCCACAACCCAGTAGAAGAAGCAGATGAAGGTTTCTCTGATGTCGAAGCTCCGATAGAGCCTAATCTCTCCCAAGACCAGATGGAGGCTCTGAACTCGCTGCTACTTGCGCCAAGGGCGAAGCAAATCACCATCCTCGATCCTGACCTCGTCTAGCCTAATTCAACATGGTAATTTCTTGCTTTCTTTGTTTGTGCTTTTGTTTATTGCGTTGAGACATGAATTCACGCAACAGAAAGAAATCAAAACATTAGTGCCGCTGACTCATTTTAATTTGTTTATGTTCTGTAAACATTATGATACTCTAGAAATTTACTAACTTAATACCGCTGACTTATACGTTTGATAGTATATGTAGTATAAATGTAACTCACTAAACTAACCTTTGGCATGATATCTTAAGGCTCCCCTCTCTAAATAAATGGCAAGGTGAAGACATAAACGTTTTGCTTAGTGAAACATTAAAACTTAGCTAACATTTTTCTGTGAAATGTTTATCTTAATACAAATGTTCATACTTTCTCTTGAGTTTCTTTACATTCTGTTAACAGTTTCTCTCTTAACTCTTACTTTCATTAAAGATAATCTGAAGCTTTTTTCTATTTTTGAAGGTTTGGTTTTGATCGATCCTCACTGACCAGGCAGGTTACAAAGTGTTTCACTAATAAGTTTGATGGCCCCTACTACAGTTTATCCTGTGTGCCTAGGGAAAGAGTAGAACGATGGTTCGTTGAATTCGCGGTAACATTCTCTCCCATGTAACACCTAACTTCTGTGTAGTACGTGTATGTGCTTTATATAAACTAACACCAATCTTTCTCTTTTGTTTGTAGAAAAAACACAGATGGGATCCATCTTTAACATGTTTGGTTCAGGGGCATTTCGAAGCCATACTTCAACTTCGCTTGAAAGACATGGTGAGCACTGCAAGGAGTAATGATGAGCAACCTAGATGGATGACTGATAAGATATGTGAAGAAATGAAAGCACATTGGAGCATTGAAGAACAAATAACAAAGAGTGCAACGACCTAAGCAGCTCGGATGTCTCAACGTAAAGGTCTCGGGCATCACAAGCACGCCTCTGGACAGAAGTCTTACCGACAAATCGAACAAGAAATGGTAAGTCACTTGAAACTATATGTTTGCTTCAATCTGTTATAAATGGTGGTATTTTGTTATTGCTTTTCAAGTTGACTGAGTTGGTTTAAATCTGATTGAGTGTTGCATTCAAGTTTAAATCTGATTGAGTGTTGATTGACAGTTGCATTTTCGTTGACTGAGTTAGTTTACTGGTTATAATTTTTCCATATCAGGTTGAGGAATTAGGCAGAACAGTGAGTTTCGGTGAGGTTTTCATCATGGCTATTACGAAGAAAGATGGAACCTTTGTAGATAAAAAAGCAGAGCAAGTTGTTGAGCTCTATAAGCAGAAAAAGCAAGAGAAGTTGTCTAACCTCGAGTCTGGGACCACATAGATTTCTGATGGTCGTCATCCAGCGCTATCCATTGAAGAGGATAACGAGGTTTTTATTCAGGTTAAGTGCTTCCTTCACTAATTTGTTATGTTTTGGATTTTGATTGATGATATAGTGTTTGGTATTAATTTTTTTTCTTTTATTTTGGCAGTCTACGTTCACAAACGATAGAGGAGACCTGTTTGGCATTGGAAACCTCAAGAATCAGCTCAATGGAAAGGGAAAACACCTGGAAACCTCTGTTTCTTTCCAGCAGATGCAACAACAGCTTGAAGCGGCTCAAAGGAAATTGGAGGAACAAGCTGCTCATATCGCCCAACAAGAAGCAGAGAATGCTCGACTTGCAGCTGCTCAAAAGGCCTAGACCGCCGGGCTTGCGATTGTGAACAAGTTCTTGAAAACCGACAACCGATTCCTCGCATTCCTTGCCCAAGAAACTGATGCTGATGGTCCATCCTCTCCTCTCCAGTGATTTAGCTAACTTCTTTCTCCCTTCTTTATATCACTTGAAACTTTAAATTGATGTTATGTTTTGCAAATGGGAGTTGCCTTTCCATTTTGTTTTACAACTTGAAACTTATGTTACTTTGTAATTTCAGTTTTTTGGTGTATGGATTTGTGTTCTTCATTTGTTTTACTTTACTTTTGTTTTGATTCATGTTTAAATTAAAATTAACATACCAATTAGTCAATAAACAAAATCAAACAAAGATAAACCAAATCAGGAAATCAAAAATCTAGTAGTATGTATTCAATAGCAAATCAGTCGTAAAAATAAACACAAATCAGTCGTAAAATAGTCGGCAAACCGTCGTAAACAATGCCAAAAAACGCAAAATAAATGCTCAGATCAGTCGTAAATTACTTGCTGCAATAGTAGGTAATCACTCGCAAATCAGTAGTCAAAAATTTACGACTGATTACCGACTACGACTGTAGTAGCAAAATTAAGTCACTACTCAGTCACTAATCAGTCGTAAAATTTTGCTACTGATTAGCGACTACGGCTGTAGTAGCAAAATTAAGTCACTATTCAATCACTAATCAGTCGTACAATTTTGCTACTGATTAGCGACTAAATAGTGACCGCCTAATACCAGTCGTAAATCAGTAGCAAAATTGCTACTGATTTTATTTGCGACGAGACCTTTACCTAGAGCAGAAATCAGTCGAAAATCAGTCGTAACAGGGTGTTTTGCTACTGATTTCCGACAGTTTTTGCAGTAGTAAAAAACATGTTTTCTTGTAGTGAATGCATCCGAGGGAAACTTAACCGAGGGAAGTGTCGCTGAGGGAAATGCATCCGAGGGAACCTTAGCCGAAGGAAGTGCAGCTGAGGGAAATGCTTCCAAGGGAACCTTAGCCGAGGGAAGTGCAGCTGAGGGAAAAACATCTGAGGGAACCTTAGCTGAGGGAATTGCATCCGAGGCAGATTTAGCCGAGGAGGCCTCTGTTGCCGAGGGAGACTTAGCCGAGGAAGCTAAGCATGAACCAGCTGGACCCGACTCAAAGAAACTTAAAGAAACTCTAAGGAGAAGGACGAATTCATCAATGAAGAATTGGCTCAACCCAACAACAACATTTGATCCCAAAATTTCAAATGGATCAACAAATAGGTATGTGACCCCTTTGCACTCTTTTCCCCTTGCTCTGGTCTTTTCCCAATGGGTTTTCCAAAGTATGGTTTTTAATGAGACAAATGGATCACATCCCCTTAGCCCATTTGTTGATCAAGATCGAAGGCCAACATTGAAGATTTGCCTTAAGCCCACTTCTGTTTTTCATCATCAAATTCGACCAGGCCCTATAAGGTGAAGCATAAGTGTATTTCAAGCCCAAAATAAAGAGTCAAGTCTTGACCCATAAATAATTTCGACCAAAGCAAAGCCAAGGCCCATAAGTTCAGTCTCGACGAAAGCAAGCAAGGCCCGTCTGTTTTAAGTTGTTATTTTTCCTTTTCTTTTAATTTTACATGTTTTCTTTGTCGCTGATTTTTATAAAAACCCAAGCCCCCTTGTCGACAGAAAGCATCTATCATATTATTAAAGAACACGTTTTCTTCTTCCTTGGGTTTTAGAGAGAGCGATTCTTTCTTCTTCATTGCTGGTGTGTAATATCCAGTGTTTTGTTCTTCTTTGGTGTGTCATATCCAGAGTAGAACGAACAGTGAATCAAATGATCTTCCGCCTCCTTTGTGTGACCTCTTGATCCACAACCTTTGAAGCACTTGTGCTTGCGAGGCCTATCCCCCTTACTGCCCATCTCTAGAGTGTCGATTCTAGGGAGTTCTCATCAAGTGGTATCAGAGAAACACTCTAAGAACTCTGGGTAAGCTCGTTCCTTTTCTGTTTCGAACCTCTTTTTTTTTTTTNTATTTTTTTTTTTGAGTTTCAAGTCTGTTCGTGGTGTCTAGTATTGTCGAGTCTTGTTTATCTTGTTCTTGTGTGATTTGCGTCCTTAATAACCTGTTAGTTGAAGTTGTCGTTCTGTTTTAGTTAAAAAAATAAAAAATAAAATTAGGGTTTCAGTTCGTGATGTGTTAGCTGCTGTCGAGTTTGTTCTTACCTTGTCTCTGTTGTTTCGTGTGTGTTAGATATCTCATAGGGTTGCAAAAATCTGTGCTACATGAACCTGTATGAATCAATAATTTTTTTTTGCACTACAAGAAAACAAGGGAATTCCCGACCGATTTCTGACGATATAGAGACCGATCATATATGGTCGGAAATCGGTAGGAAATTCTGATTTAATATTTTTTACAAACAGAAAATAAACGTGTTGCTATACATTTAAAACATGTGTTCTCACCCCGTCGGTAATCGGTCGGGAATTCCCGACGAATTCCCTACCATTTGTGGTTTCGAAACCTCAAATGGTAAAAATTTGATTACGTTTATGATTGCTAAGGTTAGATATGATATATTGAAAGAATTCAATGTTAAAATAACTTAATAATCATTCTTTTTAAGCTTTTAATCAAAACCCGACAAGAATCCGATAAGTGTGAGTATAAGTTATATGTATCGTTATGAAAGGTTACACTCGTTCTCGAATCGATTCATATAAATCGTCATATGATCCATTTTATGTTTACCTATTAAGTTAGTTGTTAGTGAATAAGATTAGTAGATGTTTCTTAAACCCTATATGGTTTTTAAATTTAGGATTTCATACCCTAAACCCTATATGGTCGGAAATTGGTCGGGATTTCCGACCAATTTCCGACGGGATTTATAAATGATATTTTTACACTTAGCATTTTATACTTAGCATTTTCGGAAAATATTCATATATTGTCAGAATTTGGTTGGAAATCCTGACTATTTTCGGACGGGATTGAGCATTTTTCGGAAAATCTTCATATACAGTCGGAATTTGGTCGGAAATCCCGACCAATTTCCGACGGGAATTATAAAACGAGTCAGACGAAAGCCTTTCCGATGGATTTAGCTTGGAAGGTCTTGATGAAAGTCATGCGAAATTGAGTTAGCTATCCAACTCAATTAGATTCATGTCATTACGATCAGCGGTTCAGGAGACACGGGTGATTTATTGAAGATATGTCACTGTTGGAAAATGCAGAGCCAATCCGAAGCAGCTTAAAAATCATGTCGGATGGAAATCTTACCGTGCCCAGTTTAATCTCAAATCATGCAGACATATTTGAAATTGAATTCTATTTCCAATGAGAGTGGTTTCAGCTCATTCCTAGTAATATTCCATGAATTATCGCCGATTTAGTGGACACATATCAGCATTTTTCGAAAAATCTTCATATATGGTCGGAAAACTTTCATAAACTCACAATTAATGTGTTAATATTATTTAGGCACATGTGGTAATCAATTGGTCGGTATTTCCGTCAAATTCCGACCATTTGGGGTTTCGAAACCTCAAACGGAAATTTTTTTATTTGGGCTATGTTTGCTATGGTTAGATATGATCTTTTGAAAGAATACAATGTCCATATATCTTAAGTATCACTATTTACGAACGTATACTAAAAACCGTACAAGAAACCAAAAAGTATAAGTATAAGTTTCATGTTTCGTTATAAAAGGTTAAACTCGATCTCCTTTCAATTTATAAAAATATCATATACTTTATTTTATGTTTACCTTGCCAGATTTTGTATCACACTAGATGTTTACATGTTTCTTACACCGTATAAATTTTCGAAAATTTAGTATTTCATACCCGAAACCCTATTTGGTCGAAAATTAGTCGGAAATTTCCGACCAATTTTCGACCAATTAGGATTTAGGGTATGAAATGCTAATATTTCGAAAATTTCTAAGTGTTTATAAACTTGTGTGGTATAAATTGTTAATTTTAAGTGTTTATACATTTACAATTGTGTGTTGGATTTATAAACACTTAGCATTTTTCTGAAAATGTTCATACTGTCGGAAATTGGTCAAAATTTTCGACCAATTTCCGACCGATATGAACATGTTCAGAAAAATGTTAAGTGTTTATAAATCTCACACCCAATCGGAGAACATGCAATATTCGTATCGGTCGGAATTTCGTCAGCAATTTACCGACCGATTTCCGACCAACCCAAAAAATTACCCACGAAACCTTACCGCCTAATGAAATATGAGGCGGTTTATTATTTTCGATAACCGACCGATTCCCGACCGGATGAATTGGTCGGAAATTAATAGATCTAAATTACAGACCTCTCTTCTTCTTCCTCATTTCGACGGGCTCTCTCTTCTTCTCTCTGCCGATTCTCTCTCTCCGCCGACCGCTCTCACCGCCGGCGTTCTCCGCCACCATCGGTAAGTCTCTTCTCTCCCTCTTCTCTTCCTCTTCTCTTCTCCTAATTGTATTTTTTTTGTTTGTGTAATTAGGTCGTCGCCGTTGCCGGAGCCGCCGTCCGCCGGAGCTATCTGCCCTCCTCCGCCGCCGCCTTCATCTATCACCATGTAAGCATGAATATTAGGATCTTAGTTGTTAGGATTTGTTAGATTTGTTGGATTTGTGAGATTTGTTAGATTTGTGGTTAGATTAGTGGGATTTGTGGTTAGATTGTTGTTAGATTTGAGGTTAGATTTTAGTTTAGGTTATATTTTTTTTTGGTTTAGGTTTTTGTGTAAAATTTTGTTAGGTTTGTTTAATTTTAATTTTTTGTTATGAATAGTTATATAAAACTTTATTAGTATTTTAAATGTTAAATAAATAAGAATTTTTTTAATAATTTATATTTCATAATTTTCATAAGATTTATTTTTTTTCATAGTTTTCATAATTTTAGATTAAAAAAACAAAAAGATAATTTTTAAATGTTATAAAAATCGTTTTTTAGATTTTTTGAAAATATTTATTTTTTTTCATTGGTATATAAAACGTTTTCATTATTTTTTTGCATAACTAATAAATTTATCATTACTCTTTTTCATAAATTTCTTAAAATGTTATGAATTTTCATAATTTTCATAAAAACAGTTTTGAGAATTTTCATAATTTTATCGATATTTTGGTAATATTTTGGGGTTTTTAAAGTTTGCGTTTTTTTTTTGTTTGCGTTTACGTTTAACATCTAACAATGTTTGCGTTTTTTTCTAGATCGTACGAGGGTTTCGATAACATTCGCCTCGGTGGTTCTGCTCGAGGGATGCAACCACGTGCACATAGCGGTGGTTCGAGTCGAGGCACACAACCACAAAGTCCCGGAGTCGAGCAGTCAAGTTCCTCAAATCATGTCCATCGAGGAGTTAGTCCTACAACCGGATATCCCGGGAACGAGGGGAACGTGATTGGCAACGGGAACGAGGGGAACGTGATTGGCAACGGGAACGAGGGGAACGTGATCGGCAACGGGATCGGGATCGGCAACGGGATCGGGATCGGCAACGGGATTGGGGATCGGCAACGGGATCGGGATCAAAACAATTTTATTTTCAAATATTTTAATGTTTAATATTAGTTTTAATTTTAATTTTCGAATTAATTTTATTTAATTTAAATAATTAATCAAAATTTATTATTTTTAAAAATAATTTCAAAATACTGTATTTCACGTCCCGTCAGAATTTAGTCGGGAAAGGTTTAGTCGGGAATTGGTAGGGAAGCGTCGCATCGGAATTGATCGGCATTTGGTCGGAAATAAGTTTGGTCGGTAATTATTCGAGAATAATGTTGGTCGGTATTTGGTCAGGAAAGTGCTCATCGGACTTTTGTCGGCTATTACCCGACGCTAAAGAGCGTCGGCAAATCGTCGGGAAACTGGTGGTCGGGAATCCGTCGAAAATTCCCAACCATTTTTGATTTCCGACGCGCTAGTCCCGACGGGCCAAATCGGTCGGAAATTCGTCCGGAAAGCCATTTTCCGACGGTTTTCCGACTGATATGGGTATTAAATTGAGTACTATTTAGGGTATTAAATTGAGCATATCAATTTTGGTGCCGTTGCCGGGGACTCAATTCGCCATTAGATTTTAGCTAAGAAATTCGTCTAAATCGCCCGAGTATCGATCGATACCCTTGAGTATCGGTCGATACCCTTCGTCAATTTCAGTAACTTACGCTCTTTACTTTTGATTTCAGGTGTATGCCTAATCGAGAAACCAGAAGCAAAAAGAGCACTCCGTTAGTTGATCTATCACTGGAACAGCTAGCACACGTGGAACGCACCAACAGGAAAGCAAAGAAATCAGCTAGGATGAACAACAATCAAGTGGGGTTGGTTCGTGATGCAGCTGGAGCTTACAAAGAACAAGAGGGTCATTTGTGCAATGAGCAAGGACAGCGTCTCAATGGAGAAGGAATCGTCATTCCACCTGCTCCTGTTGTTGCTGAGAATGTCGCTGGGAACGCGAACAATGCTGTGGTTAATCGTGGAAGAACGATTGGTGAGTACAACAGGTCAGATCAGTTTTTCGCCAATCGGTCAGCGATTCGTCCTCCTGCATTTGAGAGGAATGACTTTGAGCTGAAACCTGAATACTACACTCTTGTGGGACCGCATCTCTTTCATGGTCTTCCTGATGAACATCCGATGGATCATGTGGAGAAGTTCGAGGACTTGGTCACTAGCATCAAGAGCAATGGAGTGTCCTACGACTATCTCTTCTGCAAGCTCTTCCCCTACTCTCTAGGCGGAGATGCTACTTACTGGCTGAGGCAGCTACCTGCTGGATCGCTGACTAATTGGGAGGACACTAAGAGAGCCTTCCTGATTAACTTCTACGATGATGGACGTTCTGAAGATCTGAGGAATAAAATCTTCGCATTTTCTCAAGGACCTACTGAGGCGTTCAAGGCTGCTTGGACAAGATTCAGATCGTACCAGAGAGATTGTCCACATCACGGATACTCTGATGTGCAGTTGCTGGGTATCTTCTTTAGAGGAGTAGATTGGAGGTATCAGATGGGTTTGAACGCTTCCAGCAATGGTAATTTCAACACCAGGTATCATGTGGACGCTTATGTGTTGATTGAGAACTTTGCATCTAGCAGCAGCACAAAGAGTGCAGATTTTGAACGCAAGAAGCTGGCTAGTAATCATGATGGGTCGCAGATCGCTGAGGTTAAGGCTCAGCTGGATTCTATGCACAGTCTTCTGCTGGGAAAGACAACAAAGGTTGTTCATTTTGCTGAAGATGTTGAAGTATTCAATGAAAGTGAAACAGAAGATGTCAACTACATTGGTGGTTCTGGTTTTCAGGGACAGAGGAATCAATTCAACAACAATCGGAGCTTCAACAACAACTTCCAGCAAGGAGGATTCAACCAGAAACCTGCCCAGAACAGTGGTTACACTAGGAACTACGGAAGTCCTTCTTACGAGCATGTGACTGCTAAGACATCAGAGAACAAGATTGAGGCCATGCTTGAAACACTCGTTCAAGGACAGCAGCAGATCACAGTGACCTTCAATGGTAAGATGGACGCCATGTACAAAGATCTGAGTGGAAGGATCGATGCTCTTGGTATTGGTCAGAAGAAGCTGGAAACTCAGGTAGCTCAGACTTCAGAAGGTTCAAGAAGACAAGAAGGTTTTCTTCCTGGAAAAGGAGAGAACCCAAGGGCACACATCAATGCCATTACCTTGAGAAGTGGTAAGGAGGTCACTTCAGGAGCAAGAGTGGACCAAACAGCTGGAAATCTCGAGATGTCTGACGATGAAGACACTGAAATCCGCAGAGCATCGATCGACACTACCAAGCATCGATCGACACCGATCAGAATTCTCACACGGGAAAACTCAAAATCCCGTCTATATCGATACCCCCCCTTGTATCGATCGATACCGAACCTGAAGACGATGCAGTAGTTGAGGTTGCGAAGGAGAAGCCTAAAGCAGTACCAGAGAGGGTCTACATACCACAGATACCCTATCCCAGAGCTCTTGGGAAGACTAAGAAGGAGATAGAGGACACTAAATGCAAGGAAATTTTAGACAAGCTGGTTGTTGAACTTCCTTTCATCGATGCTATCAAAACTTCTGCAGCCTTCAGGAGATATGTCAAGAAGATGGTGTCCAGCAATGTGAACCTTGAAGACGGTTGTCTGATGATCACTCATGAGTGCATTGCAATCCTAAACAACAGGATCCCAACGAAACTACCAGATCCAGGGAGCTTTGTCTTGGATTGCACAATCGCTACTGATAGGTTTGAGCGTTCTCTTTGTGACCTTGGCTCAAGTGTCAACCTCATGCCATACTCGGTTGCTAAGAAAATGGGAATGATAGACTTCACTTCTACGAGAATCTCGCTGATACTCGCTGATCGTTTAATTAGACTTCCAGAAGGATTGCTCGAGGATGTTCCGATTATGATTGGGAATTGTTTAATCCCAACTGATTTCATTGTCTTGGAGTATGATTCGGAACCCAGAGATCCTCTCATCTTGGGAAGGCCATTCCTAGCAACAGCTGGTGCTCTGATTGATTGCAGGAATGGGAAGATATCTCTTAACATTGGTGAGTTGGTCATGACTTTTAACATGGAGAAGCTGATGAAGAGACCAACCATCGATGGACAGACTTTCTTCGTTGACACCTTCTGTGATATTTCTGAGGAGTACTTCTTAGAGATGCATCCTGAGGACCCATTGGAGAGAGCACTGGTCTGTTCAGCTGAGTCAGAAGTTAATTCGAGTGATGTTGCTGCTGAATACGGGAAGATGCTTGATTCAGCACTGCCAGTATCGATCCATACCCACCTGGTATCGATCGATACCCTGCGGCCAGAAAGAATCTTGGCCGAAACTACTAAGCAAGCTGCTGGGCTTGGAGATTGGAGCGAGGAGAAAGCTCCTAAAGTGGAACTCAAACCACTTCCTGCGAATCTGAGGTATGGTTTTCTCGGTCCTAATTCCACCTTCCCAGTAATCATTAATGCTTCATTGAACAACGCAGAGGTTACCTTACTGCTAAGCAAGCTGCGCAAGTATCGCAAAGCTCTTGGCTATTCTCTTGATGATATTTCAGGTATATCACCGGACCTGTGCATGCATAGGATTCATCTTGAGGACGAGTCAAAGGCTTCAATTGAGCATCAAAGGAGGCTGAATCCAAACCTGAAGGAGGTGGTTAAGAAAGAGGTCATGAAACTCTTGGATGCAGGAATTATCTATGCCATCTCAGATAGCTCTTGGGTCAGTCCAGTGCACGTTGTTCCTAAGAAAGGAGGGATAACTGTGGTGAAGATTGACAAAGATGAGATGATTCCTACAAGGACTATCACTTGACATCGAATGTGCATTGACTACAGGAAGTTGAATGCAGCCACACGGAAAGATCATTTCCCATTGCCATTCATTGACAATATGCTGGAGAGAATGGCTAGCCATCCCTACTACTGCTTCCTTGATGGGTATTCATGTTTCTTCCAGATTCCTATCCATCCAGATGACCAAGGGAAGACCACCTTCACCTGTCCCTATGGCACATTCGCATACAGGAGAATGCCATTTGGATTGTGTAACGCTCCAGCCACTTTTCAGAGGTGCATGATGTCTATCTTCACAGACATGATTGAAGATTTCATGGAGGTGTTCATGGATGATTTTTCAGTATATGTGTAATGCCCGTGTCCGGAAGGGGCCAGTATCGATCGATACCAGCCGGGTTTTCTCATAGGTTATCTTCTTCTTCTCTTTCTTTCCGAGTATAAAAGGTGGATGTTGGAGGATACGACGAGAAAAAGGTCGAGAAAGGTTGAGAAAAGTCGAGAGAGAGAGAGAAAGAGAGAGAGAAGGAGAAGAGTGAGAAGAAAGCTTAGTAAGCGTTGATCTTGCGAGATCGAAAGAAGGTTGAGCTTGAGAGAAGCTTGGTTTTGGAGGGAGATCGATCTTGAGTTTGGAAAGATCGTTTTAGAGGTCGTTTCAGTCGTTTTAAGGTGAGTTGGGACCAAAGGTTAGCATTTAAGCTTGTGTAATGCTTTGTAATCTTGAGTGACGGTTCCTGTGGCTTGTTTGGTAGATTTCTGTGTGAAACTTTCTTGAAGGTTCTTGTGAATCGCGAGGAGCATCGATCGATACCACGTGAGTATCGATCGATACTTGTCCTTGGCGATGGATAGACTCGAGTGTTATTGCATCGAGGTGATAGACTTAAGTCGTGGCGTATCGATCGATACCGGTTTAGTGTTTGGGTGTCGATCGATACCAGTCCCTTGTCGGGACTTGTGTGATGTTGGGCATCGATCGATACCTGGGGAGTATCGATCGATACCGGTTGCTTGGTTGTGTTGAAGTTTATTTGGTGATACTTAATACTTGTTGTTTATGCTAAGTGATAGCCTGTTGTTGGGATGATCAATCTCACTCAGCATTTGGTTAGCCAAATGTTGATGCATCACTTTTGTCGATGCAGGTAAAGATGTGGCGATCGTGGAATCGAGGCAATGAAGAGAGGGATGATTAGGACCCGGGGGCTTGCTTTTGTTGTTGGGTATCGATCGACACTGGGAGGTATCGATCGATACCAGTTGTAGTGGTTGTTGTATAGAACTTTTAGCTTGTGTATAAGCTGTAGCATGGTGTTGTAATAAATAATTAATGTTTGTTTAATTAATTATTGTTTAATGCTTGTTTAATATTTTGATTGTTTAATAATAGAAAAAAAAAAAAAAAATGCGGTCCTTTCAATATGGATCATCATTCAAGGACTGTTTGGCTAACTTGTTTAAGGTGCTCCAGAGGTGTGAAGAGAAACACTTAGTCCTTAATTGGGAAAAGTGTCATTTTATGGTTCAGGATGGCATCGTACTTGGGCACAAGGTCTCTGAAGCTGGGATCGAAGTTGACAAAGCCTCGTCTTTGCCGTTGGGTTCTTTTGCTACAAGGATTTGACTTCGAGGTTAAGGACAAGAAAGGCATAGAGAATGGGGTCGCTGACCATCTCTCGCGGATGCGAATCGATGCAGACGTCCCTATTGATGATCAACTACCTGAGGAAGCCATCTACTTCATTGAAACTGGGTTTCTAATGAATTTCGCAAAGAATCATCAATTTTCACAAGTTGCAGGTTTCGGTATCGATCGATACCCTGCTGGTATCGGTCAATACCCTGGCGATTCCGAAACTGTGTTCATCGTTGATCATCCTGGTGTTTCTGAAAACCATCTAGTCGCTGCAGCCGATTCTGATAGTCCATGGTACGCTGATATTGCCAATTACCTCGCTGCAGATGCAGAACCAAGACACCTCAAGAAGTATGACAAGAAGAAGTTAATGCGCGACATAAGGAGATTCTTTTGGGATGAACCTTACCTGTACAAGCATTGTTCTGATGGTATATACAGGAGATGCGTTGCTGAATCAGAGGTTTCAGGTGTCTTGTTTCATTGCCATGGATCCGACTATGCTGGTCATTTTGCAACTTTCAAGACAGTGTCCAAGGCTCTTCAAGCAGGCTTCTGGTGGCCTACCATGTTTAAGGATGCTCATACTTTCGTCTCACAGTGCGATGCTTGTCAAAGAAGAGGGAAGATCAGTAAGAGACATGAGATGCCACAAAATTTCATCCTTGAGGTTGAAGTTTTCGATTGCAGGGGCATCGACTTTATGGGTCCTTTTCCATCTTCACACAAGAAGAATTACATCGTGGTTGCTGTGGACTATGTGTCCAAATGGGTGGAAGCGATAGCTAGTGAGAAAAATGACTCTGCAGTGGTTCTTAAGCTGTTTAAGACCATCATTTTTCCTCGCTTTGGAGTACCTCGAATTGTGATAAGTGATAGTGGCTCTCACTTTATCAACAAGGTTTTCGAGAGGTTGTTGAAGAAGTATGGTGTGAACCATCGTATAGCTACTCCATATCACCCTCAGACTAGTGGGCAAGTCGAGGTCTCCAACAGGCAGATCAAGGAGATCTTGGAGAAGACAGTGAGTGCTTCTAAGAAAGATTGGTCTACGAAGTTGGATGATGCACTATGGGCATACATGACTGCTTTCAAGACACCGCTGGGTACTACACCTTTCCAAATGCTGTATGGGAAAGCATATCACCTTCCAGTGGAGATTGAGCACAAGGCTGCATGGGCAACAAAGATGCTGAACTTCGACATCAAGCCTGCTGCTGAGAGGAGATTGATTCAGCTGAACGAGCTGGATGAGATCAGGCACCACGCTTATGAGAACTCGAAGCTGTAGAAGGAGAGAACCAAGGCTTATCATGATAAGAAGATCATCTCTAGACACTTCGAGCCAAACGACCAGGTACTTCTGTATAACTCTCGTTTGCAATTGTTTCCTGGTAAACTGTGTTCACGTTGGTCAGGTCCCTTCACAATCAAAGAGGTCAGACCACATGGTGCTGTA
>PKML01065661.1:5645-22785 GCA_002933935.1 Eutrema yunnanense | reverse complement strand
TCTGGAGCGAAACTGAAGTCTGATGACTAAGTGCCCGATCTGAGCAACAAGCATCGATCGATACCCCCTGGTATCGATCGACACTCATCGAGAATTCATGGGCCGCGACTTTTTCCAAGATTTGAAGAATTGCAAAAAGTGCCCAAAAGACTTGGATATTTGCAAGAAGACCCCAATTCTTGTTTAGTCTATATAATTAGGTTTTCAGCCATCTGTTTAGGCTATGCTTTATTTTGTTTTGGTTTAAGAGAAAACTTGGTGAGAAGAGAGCAAAAGTCTGAATTTCCCTTCGTCCGAGATTCAGATCTCAAACATCTTGTTACTCTTTCTTATTTTATTTGAGTATTTATTCAAACATGTTTATTGATTCAATTTCCATGTCTGAGTCGATCACCTGTTAGGTTTGGGTTTTCTCATAGGGATTTCTTTGAATGCTAGGTTGATTATCTGTTAGGATTCACTACCTGAATTAGTTCTTCACCTTAGGTTGTTCCCAAAGCTAATTCTAGATTGATCACCTAGAACTTAGATCTTAGGATAATTGATTAGGCACGAGAGTGCGATTAATTACCTGATAGAACCTAGGTGAGCAAATTAATTATTCGCAAAGAGATTTGGTTTAATTAAATTGTGAACATATCAAACCTGAACTTTAAAGCTGATTTAGACTTTAGGATTCGCAAAGAGATTTGGAATTCCTAGGATTTAGATTTAGATAGTTTTCGCAACGAGAGTTGGTTAATTATATTTTAGTGATTTGAGTTCTAGAACCGTGCTTAATCTGAATCATGTTAGTTAATTTAGCTGCATTCATTGATTTCCTGAGAAATACCATTAACCTATCTTCCTCCAACTGAATTTACAACACTTTTACTTGCAATCTTGTTTTCAATTATATCTTTTGATTTAGCGTGTTTCGAATCTATACAATCTATTGTGTGAAACATTGAGTTCTTGTGTTCGACCCCTGATTTACTGCAGCAACTGCTTTAGTACTATTTAGGGTATTAAATTGAGCATATCAGTTTCCACCCACTCGAGATTAATATGAAGCGTACCGACTCGCATGAGAATAAAGGCCCGAGCCAACGCATGACAGTCCTAAAACTAGCCTGCCTCCCTTCGTTTCGTCTAGAAGAACATAGGTCTCACCAAGGTAATCCTATCTTGAGAGGATGAAAGCCGGGCCGAGGTCGAAGCAATGACATCTTTCAACCGAACTAAGACCGCTACGAGACGGATCGGCTCACCTTGAAAGACCGAACCCATCAGAATACAAACACGCTGAGATACCAACCTTTCATCAACTTGCGGGCCGAGTTCAAATCCCATATCATTGAATGGCCTAACCGAAGTCGGTGGCCGCAGGAAGCAAGAGGAAAGTTTCCTCTTTCTTTCCGAGATTCTCGCTAATGTAAACCCATATAAATAGCATTCATAATCGCATTGTAGAAAGGGCAGAGACCAAAAACCCTAGCAATAGCTCTTAGCAACTTGTACTCGTACGCTTCCAAACAACAATAAAATAACCATCTTTTGATCTCTTACTGTGTTTTTCCCATAATTTTGGTTCCCTCTAAAAGTCTCAACAAAAGATTGATTGTGTGAGTTTCGACTCACATAGTTTGGCACCGTCTGTGGGGAAAAGAAGTTCTTACTCGCTAAAATATCAGAAACGAGATCGAAAGATATGGCCAGAGACCAGCAGAGGATCAACACTGAAGTGAACAACAATGCGAAAGGTACACCGGTGGAACGATCGATCTCAGCGGCACTCTCGTAGCACCCGCTAGAATAACGTCGGTGCCCTTAGCCGAATTGAAGGACATGATCACCTCGAGACTAAAGAAGACGGAGGAACAAGACAAAGTCAACAAAATCTTGTCAGAAAAAGTCAAGATGTTGATCTCGGGAGGTCGGACCAATGACTGGCAAACTGAAAACCTCGGCTCGGATGTACTTCCAAGAAAGCTCACAAGGCTCAATCCTAAACCAACGGTCCTCGATTTTTCCCCGCCTGGGACCACCTCGGTTTAAGATGCATCACAACCACCGCGTTCGTCTGGGGAAGTGACGCATGCGGCGACAAGGCCACCATTATTCAACCCACCTCGATCGAATATCAGTATGAAGCAACAAACCCCCGAGCCGGCAAGTTCTCGCCTCGGGATAGCCAGAAAGTTCCAATCACCATACCCATCCAGAGAGGTGACGCCAGCGGTGGCATAACCGCTCCCATCCAATCCATCTCTGTCGGATCGCAGAACAAAACAACAAATCGCTGAGCCCATGAAAACCTACCCCTAAAGAAATACTGATGGCGAGACAATCCGAACCGAAGGAAATGGCACATTGGCCCAAGAGGGACCGCAAGCCGTGGAGAATATCCCCGACCCGAGCTGGCTCAACAACAATTTCGTGGGAGGAAATCTTCTCTGGATTGAACAGATGCGACTCGTCCTCGAGCTGATGCGAACGGATCAAAATCAACGCAAGTCGGAAAAAGCTTTTCGGAGAATATCTATGGCTCTGGCCGCTTCGACAACAATCTGACATACATTTTACTTAGAGTTTTGTGCCATTTGCATGCATAATCACGGTTTTGTCTTGCATTTAGGTCTCATTTAGAGTTTAGGACATTTTCATTAGGTCCTAGTGAGTTCTTGCATATTTTGGAGTCTATTTTAGGTGTTTTGATAAAAGTCACGCAAAATTGAGTTCGCTTTCTAACGCGAGAAGGTTCAGCTCATTCCGAGTAATATTCCAGGAGTTATCGCCGATTTAGTGGACACATATCAACTCTGCCCAATCCAAGATCCGACCCGATTTGTCTCGGGTCGACCCGGTTCGAACACTTTGTGTATTTATGCAAATTTTAGACATTTATAAACCTAAGCTTTCTTTTCTCTAGAGTTGGGTTTTATCCCAAACTCTTCTTATGATGATTTTGGATGGATCTTCATCATTCATGTCACTCTAGTGAAGGATTCTTCAACCTATCTTTATATTATGTTTATTTAATCCTTGTTCTTTATCTTTATGTCTCTTTTTCTCTTGTGTTCTTCCTTGTTCTTCATGTTTAGGCTTTGGACCCCTTTTTGTTTGATTTTGGATTTTGCTTCATTTTGGATTTTGCTTAATTTGGATGGTTTGATGATTGATTGTTGATGCTTAGGACTAGATAAACATTTGTTCTCATGTTAGGAAGGATATTAATGCTAGGATTGAATTGAAAACTCATTTTCTAGAACTTAGACATTTCATGCACACAAGGTGTTCGATGAAATGTCTAGAAAAGTTCTAAGCATGCTTTTCATTCTAAGTGATCGGTGGATGTTGACTTTAGAATGAATTGTTGACTAAAATGGACTTGTGATAAATTATGGACTATCTAAGTGATCGGTGGATGCTGAATTTAGATGATTCGTACAATGATTAGTGTCACGAAAGTGAACTAATCTACTTGAAAGTGTTCCATGTCATAATAATAAATGTGCATTGAATGTTTAGGCATCGTTAGTCAATTGTCTTGATGGTTAGATGATGATGATTTAGGTTGATTCTTGTTAGGTCCTTCACTTAGGTTGAACTTAAAGTTAGTTTTGGATTGAGAGATCAAAGCTAGAGCTTAAGCATTTCACGCCCGATAGGTGTTCGATGAAATGCTTGAACCAAACCTTTTGTGAGCTTTTCACATCCTTGCCAATGAGAGTTGATGTCAAGGGTGATTAGTGAACTAATTGGGATTGGAGTTTAAAGCTTGTTAATCATCTTATCACAAACGAGAGTTTGATCTTGATTTGGTGATTAACAAAGTGATTAGTGCCACGAGAGTGGATTAGTCATAAATTTGAATCCCATGTTCTAGGATAGTGTTTAATGAAATCTTTATCATCATTGTTTGTTCATTAATCATCTTCTTGATAGTTAATTTATTTTCCAACACTTCTATCTTTTGTTTTCTTTCTTGCATTTGTTTCTTTTCCCATAAACATAAAAACCCAAAAGATTTGCTCTAGATTAGGAAGATTCATGTATTCTTGGTGCATTGATCTTAACCTCTTTGGTTCGATCCTCAAATAATACAATGATATGAGTAGGTTTGAGTAATTGATATAAACTTAACACAAATTCTACCATCAATTTGGCGCCGTTGCCGGGGAGGTTTAGCATTGATCATTAGGATTTTAATTCTTCTTGAGACTAGAGCTTTTTATTTTCTTTTGTTGCTAATCTTTTTACTTTTCTTGTGATTTTCATGAACGAAGTGACAATGAGGAAGCAACCGTCAAGCTAGTGACGTTAAACGCGCTCTTGGGGACCTCCCCAAGCCTATCCATTGTCGAGCTTGAGACACAAAACAAGCAATCAATAAGGGTCTCTTGGGTCCAAGGTCGTGGTATGTGATGAAAAGAGGGCTTGAGCCACAACGTATCACACTCCTCTCCTCCTCGATTCAATTCCAAGGTATGATTCTCACTCCACTTCATTGTATATACATTCTTGCATTATGTTTGCTCTGTCTTTGACTTTTGTTGCACCGAGATGGTGCAATTCAAGTTTGGGGGAGGGGTTTGTGTCATTTGACCTTGTGTTTTGTTTTCTTATTTTTCTCTTTGCATACTTGAGTCTCATGCATATCATGCATTCACAAAAATTTGAAAATTTTGAACATAAAAAGAAGCATCTAGTTGCATCTCATGTTAAGATTGAGTCTATAGTTGCATATAGGTTGCATTTGTATTTGCATTTAGATTGAGAGCAATGATGTGATTTCCATGTGTAATATCATTCTAAGAGCTTGGCTCATTGCCATCGTTGTTAGTTATTTGATGCTTTTGATTGAGTTTAAAATCTAGGATGAACCATATTTTGATCTCATGTTTCATTACTCATGTCTTGGCTGAAGCAAGTTTTGATTTGATTCCAATCCTACCTACGTGAGAACCTTAATTTTGACACTTAATTATCGTGTTTGTGCATTGCATAGTGAATTCATGGATACCACATACATATTTGGGCTATCTTATTCACTTTACCATCTTCTTGTTAGCCCAAATAGCCGATTTCCATCATTGGAACGGTTTACCACACCTCTAACCTACCCTCCTTTCAAGCCAAATCTTTAGTGAGCGTATGTAAGGCCTAATTTTCGAGTAAGCTTGGCAAAAAAGTGTTGAGTTTTGAGCGACAAGGATAGGTTTGCATGTAGATCTAGCTCGACATCGCGGGCTAGACTAGGCTAGGCTAGCTAGGAAGGGAAGTTTTGGGGTTTGGAATGAACAAAAGTGTTTGATCGATGGAATCATTGTGGGAATGGAAATTGAGGTCAAAAGAAGAAAAAGGAGAAATTGTCAAAGAATACATGGTTGGTGTTAAAGTTTGAATTGGCTCTTAACATCAAGGTTGATCTCCAAATGTTCAAAGAAAAGGAAAAGAAGCCAAAAATATGGCTAAAGCATCAAAGTGATGAGGATGGAGACAAAGCAAAAGAAATCAACATGAAGAGCTAAAAGAAGTGAGGTGAAAGCACCATACCATGAATCAAAGAAGAAGAAGAAAATCCCCCAAGTGAAAGAAGACGATGAAAACGTGTGGAAGAAGAAGGTAAAAAGCCTTATGGAATAAGGGTAGCCTAGGTTGGGGTTTTATGGGTATAATTGCTAGGGGTTGAGACATTTCTTTTAGGCAATGGGTAGATATAAATCTATCCTTGTATGCATATATTGCTCTTTACTCTTAGCATTTTGCTAAAGCTTACCCATTCATTGAGAGATCCCTTGCATCGGAATAAGCCCATACGTTTGAGATCATCTTAATCTCAAGACCTTCACCCTAGCCAAATGAATTCACTTGTCTTGCATAAACATGATTCACTTGAACGATTTAATGAATGTCAAAGGATTGGATGAAATGATTGCTTGTGTAGGTCGAGGCTTGAGTTTGATTCGTGTAGGGAAGGATATGGCTAGCTCATTTTTAGTAGACTTGTTTGATCGCATCTTGGAGCTAGTAACTTGGCAATTGAATTTGAACCTTTTCGATGATGTTGTGAATTTGAGCTCTCATTTCAACCTCTCTCCCTTTCTTGTTTCCTAATTTGTTGCTTGAGGACAAGCAAGGAAGTAAGTTTGGGGGAGTTGATATTCATATATTTTACATGTTCTAGCATACATTTTACTTAGAGTTTTGTGCCATTTGCATGCAAAATCACGGTTTTGTCTTGCATTTAGGTCTCATTTAGAGTTTAGGACATTTGCATTAGGTCCTAGTGAGTTCTTGCATATTTTGGAGTCTATTTTAGGTGTTTTAGAGAATATTTGGGGACATGGAGTTGAAACCGTCCGGACATGGACAAGGAGAAGGAAGAGTTCACCCGAAGCATCTCAAAGATGTGGCTGGACGAGAACCTTCCAGCCTGATTCAGCTTCAATGGTCTTCATAGAAGTTGTAGAACAGTGAGTTATATCTTCAGAACATCTAGAATAATATCACTACAATAGGCGGTTCAGGAGATACGGGTGATTTATTGAAGATATGTCACTGTCGGAAAATGCAGAGGCAGTCCAAAGCAGCTGAAAGATCATGTCGGATGGAAGCCTTTCCATGCCCAGTTTAATCTCAACTTTTGATAAAAGTCACGCAAAATTGAGTTAGCTTTCTAACGCGAGAAGGTTCAGCTCATTCCGAGTAATATTCCAGGAGTTATCGCCGATTTAGTGGACACATATCAACTCTGCCCAATCCAAGATCCGACCCGATTTGTCTCGGGTCGACCCGGTTTGAACACTTTGTGTATTTATGCAAATTTTAGACATTTCTAAACCTAAGCTTTCTTTTCTCTAGAGTGTTTTATCCCAAACTCTTCTTATGATGATTTGGGATGGATCTTCATCATTCATGCCACTCTAGTGAAAGATTCTTCAACCTATCTTTATATTATGTTTTTTTAATCCGTGTTCTTTATCTTTATGTCTCTTTTTCTCTTGTGTTCTTCCTTGTTCTTCATGTTTAGGCTTTAGACCCCTTTTTGTTTGATTTTGGATTTTGCTTGATTTGGATGGTTTGATGATTGATTGTTGATGCTTAGGACTAGATAAACATTTGTTCTCATGTTAGGAAGGATATTAATGCTAGGATTGAATTGAAAACTCATTTTATAGAACTTAGACATTTCATGCACACAAGGTGTTCGATGAAATGTCTAGAAAAGTTATAAGCATGCTTTTCATTCTAAGTGATCGGTGGATGTTGACTTTAGGATGAATTGTTGACTAAAATGGACTTGTGATAAATTATGGACTATCTAAGTGATTAGTGGATGCTGACTTTAGATGATTCGTACAATGATTAGTGTCACGGAAGTGAACTAATCTACTTGAGAGTGTTCCATGTCATAAGAATAAATGTGCATTGAATGTTTAGGCATCGTTAGTCAATTGTCTTGATGGTTAGATGATGATGATTTAGGTTGATTCTTGTTAGGGCCTTCACTTAGGTTGATTTTAAAGCTAGTTTTGGATTGAGAGATCAAAGCTAGAGCTTAAGCATTTCACGCCCGATAGGTGTTCGATGAAATGCTTGAACCAAACCTTTTGTGAGCTTTTCACATCCTTGCCCATGAGAGTTGATGTCAAGAGTGATTAGTGAACTAATTGGAATTGGAGTTTAAAGCTTGTTAATCATCTTATCACAAACGAGAGTTTGATCTTGATTTGGTGATTAACAAAGTGATTAGTGCCACGAGAGTGGATTAGTCATAATTGTGAATCCCATGTTCTAGGATAGTGTTTAATGCAATCTTTATCATCATTGTTTGTTCATTAATCATCTTCTTGATAGTTAATTTATTTTCCAACACTTTTATCCTTTGTTTTCTTTCTTGCATTTGTTTCTTTTCCCATAAACAAAAAAAAACCAAAATATTTGCTCTAGATTAGGAAGACTCATGTATTCTTGGTGCATTGATCTTAACCTCTTTGGTTCGATCCTCAAATACTACAATGATATGAGTAGGTTTGAGTAATTGATATGAACTTAACACAAATTCTACCATCACCTTAGCATTATCTCCAGATCAACCCACTACAAGAAAACTGTCAATTTCCAACAAAATTTAACGTCGATTTTAAATCGTCGTATATTACCAACGATATTACGATGGAATTACGACGAATTATGTGTTCGATGCAATTTCGTCATAAATGTTGGTTGTCGTAAACTCGTCGTAATTGACCAACGACATTACGACGATTGCAATTACGTTACGACGATTTCAAAAATCGTCGTAATTTTGTTGTCACGTTACGTCAATATTACGACGAATATAACTTTCGTCAATTACGTTGTAAAGTCGATGTAATAAAGTTACGATGATAACAGTTTAGTTACGACTATATAAAAATCCTCGTAAATCCGATATAAAGTTACGTCGATTTTACGACGAATATGAATTTCATAAATTACGTCGTAAAGTCGATGTAAATTTACATCAAATTTACATCAGATTTACATTGTTTCGAGTTAAGTGAACACGTTTTCCACCAGGTTCACCTAATTATTTCCGACTTCTACTCGTCGTAAATTTGTCGTAAATTCGATGTAAAGTCATTGTAAATGTTTTTTCGATGTAAAATCGATATAAATTTTCGATGTAAATCCATTGGTAATTCTGAAAAAAAATCTATAAATACGTCCGACTTTCAAACAAAAAAAAAGAACAAACACTTCTACAAAAAAAAAACACACTATAAAATCTTTTTTAAATAAAATGTCTATATACGATCTATGAAGATGGATGTATACGCAAAAGGATTCGGAGGGAGCGTTAACGATAAAATTCAAAGAGGGGCTTGAAATATTCATGTATCAGGCCGGAAATATGCAAACATTCCTGGAAAGTGGTAAGATGTTATGTCCTTGTCGTTAATGCAATAATACAAGATATATTCTTATCGAGACGGTGTGGAAGCACTTATTAAATAGAGGGTTTATGGGGCAATATTATATTTGGTATCAACATGGAGAGGGTTTTTAAAGGACGTCTCAAGCAGGTGATAGTAGTAGTAATTATCAAGGTCATGTAGATTTTCATGAGGGTTGTAGTTATCATCATGGTGAACATCAATTAGATCAGGGTCAAGATCATGATATGATGCCTGCCATGGTTACTAATGAATTTCATGAAACAAATGTTGATAATACTGTTAAGGAACCCAACGTAGATGCAAAACGATTTTGATATGCTAGATGCTGCAAATCAGCCACTCTACGATGGATGTAGAGAAGGTCAGTCTAAATTGTCGTTAGCAGCTAGGATGATGACAATTAAAACTGATCATAACTTAGCTGAGGTTTGCACGGATGATTGGGCTGATCTTATTAAAGAGTATTTCCCAGAGGATAATTTGGCAGCCGAAACATACTATGAGATACATAAGTTGGTATTTAGTCTTGGGTTACCTCCTGAGATGATATATACATGTGTTGACAATTGTATGATTTTTTTGGAAAGATGATGATAAGCTGCAGGAATGTCGATTTTGCCAAAAACCGAGATTTAGGCCGCAAACTTTTGGGCGTAGTAAGATACCGTACCAATGGATGTGATATCTTTCTATAACTGATAGGTTGAAACGATTGGATCAATCTGAAAGGACAGCTGCATCGATGAGGTGGCATGCAAAACATTCACAGAGAGAAGGAGAAGTGACTCACCTGTCAGATGCAAAAGCTTGGAAACACTTTAACACGGTACACCCAGACTTTGCTAAATCTAAGAGAAATATGTATCTTGGTCTTTGCCCTAATGGATTTAATCTATTCAGTATGTCTGGTAGGCAATATTCTTTGTGGCCAGTTATCGTAACGCCTATAACCTTCCCGTAGATATGTGCATGCAAAGGGAATTTCTATTCCTGAATATTTTAGTCCCTAGTCCCAATCATCCAAAGAGGTCCCTTTATGTGTTTTTGCTGCCTCTCATACATGAGTTGAAACAGTTGTGGTATACATGAGTTTGTACATATGACTGTTCGAGGAAAAAAAATTTTATGATGCGTGCGGTCTTTATGTGGATAATAAGCGACTTTCCTGCATACAGAATGCTATCAGGTTGGACGACGCATGGGAAGTTATCTTTTCCTTATTACCTCGATCGGACAGATGCGTTTCAGCTGAAACATGGTCGAAAAACATGCTGGTTTGATTGTCACTGTCGGTTTCTACCAATCAACCATCCATATCAGAGAAACAAGCGGCTGTTTAGGAAGAACAAAATCGTGCGTGTCCCCCCCCCACCCACTAGTGTATCTATATAGGGAAGATCTAGAAGCGCAAATGATATGATCATGGGAAGCATGCACAACAAGGAGAACTTAACCGAGGGAAGCACATTCGAGGGAAGTGCATCCAAGGGAAACTTAGCCGAGGGACTTGCAACCGAGGGAAATGCATCTGAGGGAAGCACATCCGAGGGAAATCACTACACCAAAACAGGGTTTTTGCTACTGATTGTAACTACTGATTAGGCAGTCGGTAAATTTACCGACTGTTTCGCTACTGATTTACGACTGATTTGCGACTATTTTGAAACAGTCGGATATCAGTAGGTATTTAGTGACTAAAAATATCAATCGTTAATTAGTAGCAGTTTTACGACTGATTAGTGACTGAATTTTAGTCGGAAACATGCAGTAGCTAATCAGTAGTAATTTTAGCGACTAATTTGCTACTGAATTCGGTGGGTCGTAGAACAATAGCAAATGAGAAGCAAAACAGTAGCAAAAAGTTAGTTACAACTCACGTGGAATTCATTTGGTAGTTGGTGTACCTAATTTGGTTTCAAGTCGGGAATCATTAGTAATTTTAGCGACTCATTTGCTACTAAATTCGGTGGGTCGTAGAACAGTAGCAAACCAGTAGCAAAACAGTAGCAAAAAGGAGTTGTAAATCACGTGGAATTCATTTGGTGGTTGGTGTACCTAATTTGATTTGCAGTCGGTAATCAGTAGGGAATCAGTCGGGAAATTTTCTATATATTTGCCAAACTCGAATTTTCTTGTCACAATTGTAGAAATACAAAGCAAATAAAGAGTTTATAAACACAAATCAAAGAGAGAATAAGGTTTCTCAACTTAGAATGTCGGGAAATTACAATTATGGTAATTTCCAGGAGTGGATGTATAATAGGTTCGATGAAGCGACGGGAAATCTCTCGGCAGAGTTCACAGCGAGGGTGGATCAATTCGTGGCATTTGCAAATAGCCAGCCTTTAGCGCAGAGAAATCGCGGTATGTTTCAATGCCCTTGTCTTGTTTGCGAGAATGAGAAATTTATCTCGGGTACAAGAGTTTTGATACATTTGTATAGTAGAGGATTTATGCCAGATTATTATATTTGGTATAAGCATGGTGAAGAACTGGATATGGATTTAGGAACGAGTTATGTTGATAGGACAAATGTAAGTGGGAGTGAAGATGTGGGTAATGTAGTAGAAGATAGATATGTGGATATGGTAAATGATGCATTTCGTAATAACGTGAGTTTTGATAACTACTATCATCATGATGTTAGTTATCCGAATGTAGAAGAACCGGTATGTAATCATTCAAAAAAATTCTACGACTTGTTAGATGGAGCGAATACTTCATTATACGATGGTTGTCGTGAAGGTCACTCGCAGTTATCCTTAGCTGCTCAAATCATGCAAAATAAGGCAGATCATAATATGAGTGAAAAGTTAGTGGATTCGGTATGCGGAATCTTGACATATTATTTACCAAAAGGAAACCAGGCACCCGGTTCACATTACGAGACATATAAACTTATGCGCAATTTGGGGCTCCCATGTCATGCAATTGATGTTTGCATTAACAATTGTATGATATTCTGGAAAGATGATGATCGGTTAGATGAGTGTCGGTTTTGTAATTCAAAAAGATGGATGCCTAACGAGCAAAACCGTAGGACCAATGTACCATATAGTCGTATGTGGTATAAGCCTATTTCTGACAGATTAAAGAGAATGTATCAGAGCGAGAATACTGCATCGGCAATGAGATGGCACGCCGAGCACGAAGCAAATGAGGAAGAAATGTGTCATCCGTCTGATGGGGCGGAGTGGAAATATTTTCAAGATCAACATCCCCAGTTTGCCGAAGAACCCCGAAACGTTTATCATGGATTGTGTACAGATGGGTTCAATCCATTTGGCATGTCAAAAAATCATTCATTGTGGCCCGTGATCTTGACTCCGTATAATTTACCCCATGGTATGTGCATGGATACAGAGTACTTGTTTCTAACAATTATGAATTCTGGGCCAAATCATCCTCGAGGTAGTCTCGATATCTTCCTCCGACCTCTCATTGATGAGTTAAAAGAACTGTGGTCTACTGGAGTCGATGCATACGATGTCTCGTTGAATCAAAATTTTAAACAAAGAGCAGTGTTGTTGTGGACGATAAGCGACTTTCCGGCGTATGGCATGTTATCAGGATGGACCACCCATGGCAAATTGTCTTGTCCAATTTGCATGGAAGATACACAGTCTTTTTATCTTAAGCATGGAAGAAAGACGTGTTGGTTCGACTGTCACCGAAGATTTCTTCCTCATGATCATCCTCTAAGAAAGAATACAAAAGACTTTTTGAAGAAGAGAAACGCTAAGAAAGACTATCCACCAGAGTCTTTGACCAGTGAGCAAATTTATTTATACCGGTTGAAACGTGTAAAGCCACAAAAAATAGAGGATATTGGTGGCAATGGTCACGATAAGAAGAAACCTAGCTTTGGGAAAGAGCATAACTGGCACAAAGAAAGCATATTCTGGGAATTGCCGTACTGGAGGGAGCTCACTCTTAGACATAATATCGATCTGATGCATATAGAGAAGAATTTTTTTGACAACATCATGAATACTCTTATGAGTGTGAAGGGTAAATCGAAATACACCATCCCATCAAGATTGGATATAGAAGAATTATGTTCTCGGCCACACTTACATATTGATGATGAGGGTAGAGCCCCTTTTCCTGAATACTCATTGACTGACTTATTGGAATGTGTGAAAAATTCGGTAAAATTCCCAGATGGTTATGCTTCAGACTTAGCTAGTTGTGCTGATCTGGCGAATGAAAAGTTTTATGGGATGAAGAGTCATGACTGCCATGTTTTTATGGAGCGGCTACTTCCATTTATCTTTGCAGAACTACTAGACCGGAACGGCCACACTGCGTTATTAGGTACTAATTACTTATAATTTCAGGAAAATAAATCACCTAAATATGATTATGGCAATTTATATTAACCATTTGCTGTTTCAATTTCTATCGTAGGGGTTGGAGCATGTTTCCGTGACTTATGTTCGAGAACTTTGCAGAAAAGTCGCTTCCAAATTCTTAAACAAAACATAGTTTTAATCATATGCAATTTGGAAAAGATCTTTCCACCATGCTTTTTCGACATAATGGAGCACCTACGTATACATCTCCCCTACGAAGCTGAATTAGGAGGCCCCGTGCAATACAGGTGGATGTACCCTTTTGAAAGGTTTTTCAAAAAGTTGAAAGGGAAAGCAAAGAACCTAAGATATGCAGCAGGATCGATTGTTCAATCATATCTAAGGGAGGAGGTATCTTATTTCACAGAGCACTATTTTCCCTTGAGTATACAAACAAAATCAAGGTAAAAGCTATAACTATTCGCATGTTCACTAATGCATTTGGTATACACATGGTAGCTTTTATAAAATGATTTTCACTACTTTGGTCAGGTCAAGGCGATTTGCTGAAGGTGAAGTCCCCGAATATCATTTTGATGGAGTCCCCGATATATTTACTCACGTAGGTCGGCCTAGCGGCGAAATGCAGGAAATCTGGCTTCCAGATAAAGACTATCGATTCGCACATGCATATGTTTTGCGAAATTGTGGTTATTTCGAGCCACTTGAGAGGTATAAGTTGGAATGGCTTTAACTTAAAAAATTTTATAGTCCATACTTGATTTCTCATATATTTTTATGGTGTTACATAGTTTCTTCGAAGATTATATTAGTACACAATATCCGGACCTCTCTGAGAAAGAAATCCTGGCGAAAAGAGCAGAAGAATATCCTTCATGGATCAAAGAATATGTATGTCTATAAATTTTTGATATTTGACTATTGGTACTTCAATATATTTTATATTGACTTTTTATATGCAGGTTACTTACTGGAAGGCCACAACTCCGTTTCCAACGTGGGTGCACGACATAATTCATGGACCCCTGAAAAGGGCCAAAACTTGGCCCATCTACTATACAAGAGGATATTTGTTTCATACCCAGAATCACAGCGCGGGAAGAAAGACATGTAACTATGGTGTATGTGTTACTGGAGAGAATTACAGCAATGCAGCTGACAGAGCTGATTTCCACGGTATCTTAACTGATATCATAGAACTCGAGTATGAGGGGGTGGTTAATTTGAGAATCATATTTTTTAAGTGTAAGTGGTACGACCCTGTGATCGGTAGAGGCACTCGGAGAGGCAATGGTGGCATTGTAGACATTCTTCCATCGAAAAGATACAATAAATACGAACCATTTATTCTAGGTATGTTCGCTTGTATATCTGATATGTGCATATTCTACACGTATTTAGAACGCATTTCATATAGATTTAAGATCATTTACTTAGATCTTCATGGCATATCATACTTGTTTTTGTCTCATTTAGAGTCTTAGGGTTCTCATACTAGGTCCTAGAGTGTCTTGCATGTTTTTGAATCCTTTTTAGGTACTTTGGAGGCAATTTGATGGAGTTGGCTTAAGAGCATTCGGTTCGGAAGCAAGAGAAGCAGTTAAAGACGTTTTGGGAGTTTCTCAGCATTCACATCGACCAGAAACCTCCCACACATCGATGTCACACATCGATGCTCAGCTTCAGCAGGATTCACATCGAACAGAAGCTGTCACACATCGATGCAACAGATGGATGCTACATCAGGGAGCTTAACCTCGTTCAAGACCCCATCTACATCGATGTGATGAGGACATCGAGATCAACTTAGAAGATTCATCACAAGCACAACCAGAAGTCCAAGACATAACAACAATGAGGGAACCACCAAGAACAAGATCAGGAACTAGAAGACTTAGAGAGCTATTCAACAAGACAATTCAAGGTTTCATGGACCAAGAAAACTCTAAGGAGTTGGCGACAGCAACAAAGGCCCAAAGAGAGTCTATTGAAGATCAGAAGATGGTCTTCTCAATTCAGCCCATCTAGGCCCAACTTTCTCTCAATAATCTCGACCAAAGCAGGTATTATTTCAATTATATACTTGTGTTTGTTCTATGTTTTTGCAGGCCCAACTTTCAGCAATAAGAAACCTTAGGTTAATTCCATGTTTCATTTATGTTATTCTTAGCTTGTAATAGGCGATTATTTCATTCTGTTTTAGGACTATAGACTAGTATTTGTATTAGGGTTTCGCCCAAGAAGGCAATAGCTGCACGAACCAGTATATAAGGTTCCTTTAGCAGCAGTGTATCGACACCTTTTTATGATATAAACAACGTACTTTCTTCTGTCTGAAATCTCTGTGTGAAGCTGAGCTTTCAAACCTTCGATCTACTTTCCTTGTGAGTGATATCAAGGCGACTAGATTGGATCTGTCTTATCACAAGCGCTTTCATACCTTGTGTGGCGACATTCATATCATCATTCATCAGCCCCATTCGATCTGTAACCTGAGTTACACTCATCGGATCTACCTCCATCATCGAACCGCAACATCACCTTCACCTCCACGCTGCCTTATTCCCCAAGGGCCGAGACTTGAGTCTAGTCCATCACTTCAACATTCCGTTCGTATATCATCTGGTATCAGAGATTAAAACGCTCCTATATCAGGCTAAGATCGTGATCTCTCTATCCACTTTGATCCGATCTGTTTGTTCCCTATTTGTTTCGTTTGTTTCGAATTATTTTCCTTTGTTTCCTTTGTATTCAGCTCTTAGGTTAGTTGTTAATCCTAGTTAGAATCGAAAATCAAAAAAAAAAAGAGGATTAGGTCGCATTGTTTCCTAAATCGAGTAGGAGATCGCCGTGTTCTTCCTAGTTCTCATAGGATCGCGATTGTGTTTTCTTTAAGGATCATTGTTTCCTAGTTCTGGTAGGATTTCGTTCGTGTCTCTTCTCCTGGTACGAGTAGGAATCGATTGTTGCTGGCTGCAGTTAGTTGATTTATTAGCCCTAGATCGTTTGTTATTAGTTTTTGTTTCACGTCACCATAGGTTTAGTAGCTCTCTTGCGTTTTGTTTTTCTGCTCATATCTCTTCTGTTCCCTAGGCACTTGATCGTTTGTTTAAGTGTGTGCAGAGACAAGGAGACGATGGCAGGACTAGAGACCGACTCCAATGCAGTTATCCTTGAAGCTCTACAAGCTATGAAGAACGACCTAGCTGCACAAATAGGACGCATTGAGCAGAGAGTAGGACGCTTAGAGGTTCCTCAAGAGGCTGAACAATCTGATGGTGAAGAGAGTGATCACACCATTAATGCACCATCAAGAAGGAACCAGAATGCTCAAAACCGCAATGATAACCAGCATCAAGATCGCAATAACAACCAGCAGCAAAACAGAGAGGTAAACAGAGTTGTTGTTAAAGATTTGAAGCTAACTTTTCCTACTTTTGCAGGAAGAGTTAATCCACAGGCTTACCTAGATTGGGAGAGGAGAATGGAGTACATCTTCGACTACTATGAGTATGATGACCAGAAGAAGATAGCCCTTGCTTCTGCTCAACTCACAGATCACGCCTTGTCTTGGTGGGATCGAGAGCTTCAAGACAGAAGAAGAAACAACTTCGAACCTATTGCTACTTGGACTGCAATGAAGTACAATTTCAGAAAACGTTTTGTTCCTCCACATTACCACAGGGAGATGCAGAAGCAGTTTCGACAGTTAGCTCAAAGAAACAAGAGTGTAGAAGAATACTATGAAGAGTTTGAGCAACTAAGAAACAGAATAGCGTTAGATGAGGATGAGGAAGTCCTTATGGGACACTTCATTGATGGACTCAATGACCGCATTTCCAGAAAGGTACAACGTCAACCTTGTCATGATTTAAATGACTTGTTACATGCAGCTGT
>PKML01065566.1:148661-210385 GCA_002933935.1 Eutrema yunnanense | reverse complement strand
AAAAAAAAAAAAAAAAAAAAGAAGAAGAGTTTAATTTTATGGGAGAGAGAGAAGATCAAAAGATTTGTGTCTGGTTTAAGTCGGGTCGGTTGGTTTTTTGGATCAGGTTGTAATTTGATTTAATTTTTGTTTAGTATCCGGTATAAGTGGTTTTGTATCTGGTTTAAGTCGTAAACCGACCTAAATCGTGGTCTAGGTGGTTTTACGTTTCGATGTTTCAAATTAGGGGAAAATAAGTCTGAAACTTTCGAATTAGGTGGAACTGTGTCGAGGTTCAAAGTTCGGGTGAATCTACGACTATATGAATAACTTTAGGTGGAAATACGTCGTTTTCCCAAAAAACATTAATGTAAAGACACAACAAACCCTTTTGTTCACGAGAATTTTGCTTCCACAAAATGTTGGATGAGTAACTTTGGTTCATATATCGAGCCACATACCCTGATTTCTTCACACGAATCACAAATTTTGATGAAAGATTAATCTCATGGGGGAGTTTCTCTAGTAAAACATTACCGACAAGCTCATGTTCATAATTCCATTGAAACAAGATATAAACTCGCGAAGTATCGAATATATAATCATCATCTTATAGTTCACTTTTCTCTTTAATATAAGCAGCATATTCATATATGAAAAATTATGTTGGTTATATTATAGAGAAAGGTGAACAAAATAAGAGGATGATTATATATATATTCGATACTTTGTGAGTTTATAACTCGTTTCAATAGAATTATGAACGTGAGCTTGTTGGTGAAGATGCTCTAGAGAAAGTCCCCGATGAGATTAATCTTTCAGCTAAATTTTTATCATTGCGAAGATATTAGGTAATGTGGGTCAATTCATGAACCCTAATCTCTCACACAACGTTTTGTGGCAGCCAATTAATTGTGAACTTAAGGGTTTATGGTGTATTTACATTGAATTTTTGCAATAAAGTATATTCCTCCGTTAACAGAGTTGAGATATGATTATCGAGACTCTAGAGGAAATGGGAAGAAGAAGATGTGTCTATGTATGTCAGAGAAAGGCGGTGGCTCATTTGGATGATGATTTTAAGAATTTCATTTGTTTTATCTCTAATCTTGTGTTCCTTTTTTATCAATTAATGGAGACTTTTACTAGTTATTGGGTCTTTACTCTATCAAAATCTCAATTAATTGATAATGAGGAACATAAGATTAGAAAAAAACTTTTAAAATTACTCAAAAATATAAAATCCTCATCCGCATGAGCCACTGCATTTCAATGGCCTACATAGATAGGTCTTCTTCATCCCATCTCCGATAGATGCGCCATAAACATATCCTAAGTCTAGTAATGGAGGAATGTG
Source organism: Eutrema yunnanense (assembly GCA_002933935.1). Lineage (NCBI taxonomy): Eukaryota > Viridiplantae > Streptophyta > Magnoliopsida > Brassicales > Brassicaceae > Eutrema > Eutrema yunnanense. The sequence continues at coordinate 209,049 of PKML01065566.1, read as the reverse complement.
TTTCATTGAAAAGATCTAATGTAAAGACACAACAAACCCTTCTGTTCACGAGAAATTCGCTTCCACAAAACGTTGGGTGAGTAACTTTGGTTCATAAATCGAGCCACATACCTTGATTTTTTCGCACTAATATCCCAAATTTTGATGAAAGATTAATCTCATGGGGTAGTTTCTCTACTGAAACTTCACCGACAAGATCAGGTTCATAGTTCCATTGAAACAAGATATAAACTTGCGAAGTATCGAATATATAATCATCATCTTATAGTTCACTTTTCTCTTTAATATAAGCAGCATATTCTCATATGAAAAATTATTGGTTTTATATTAAAGAGAAAATTGACCAAAAGAATAGGATGATTATATATTCGATACTTCGTGAGTTTATAACTCGTTTCAATGGAATTATGAACGTTATCTTGTTGGTGAAGATGCTCTAGAGAAAGTCCCCGAGGAGATTAATCATTCAGCTTAATTTTTATCACTACGAAGAAATCATGTGATGTGGCTCAATTTATGAATCCTAATCACTCACACAACGTTTTGTGGCAGCCAATTACTCGTGAACATATGTGTTTATGGTGTATTTACATTGAATTTTTGCAATGAGGCATATTCCTCCGTTAACAGAGTTGAGATATGATTATGGAGACTCTAGAGGAAATGGGAAGAAGAAGATGTGTCTATGTATGTCAGAGAAAGGCGGTGGCTCATTTGGATGATGATCTTGTCTTTTAAAGTAATTTTAAGAATTTCTTTTGTTTTTTCTCTAATCTTGTGTTCCTTTTTTTATCAATTTATAGAGATTTTTATTAGTTATCGAGTCTTTACTCTTTCAAAATCTCAATTAATTGATAATGAGGAACACAAGATTAGAAAAAAAAAACTCTTATAATTACTCGAAAATATAGAATCCTCATCCGTATGAGCCACTGCATTTCTCTGGCTTACATAGACAAGACTTCTTCTTCCCATCTCCTCTAGATGCTCCATAAACATATCCTAAGTCTATTAATGGAGGCATACGTTTCATTGAAAAAATATAATGTAAAGACACAACAAACCCTTCTGTTCACGAGAAATTCGCTTCCACAACACGTTGGATGAGTAACTTTGGTTCATAAATCGAGCCACATACCTTGATTTCTTCGTACTAATCACAAAATTTGATGAAAGATTAATCTCATGGGGGAGTTTCTCTAGTGAAACTTCACCGACAAGATCAGGTTCATAATTCAATTGAAACAAGATATAAACTCGCGAAGTATCGAATATATAATCATCATCTTATAGTTCATTTTTCTCTTTAATAAAAGCAACATATTCACATATGAAAAATTATGGGTTTTATATTAAAGAGAAAAGTGAGCAAGAGAAGAGGATGATTTGATATTTGATACTTCGTGAGTTTATAACTCGTTTCAATGGAATTATGAACGTTAGCTTGTTGGTGAAGATGCTCTAGAGAAAATCCCCGAGCAGACTAATCTTTCATCAAAATTTGTGATTAGTGCGAAGAAATTAGGATATGTGGCTCGTTTTATGAACCAAAGTTACTCATCCAACGTTTTGTGGCAGCCAATTACTCGTGAACATAAGGGTTTATGGTGGATTTACATTGAATTTTTGCAATGAGGCATATTCCTCCGTTGACAGAGTTGAGATATGATTATGGAGACTCTAGAGGAAATGGGAAGAAGAAGTTGTGTCTATGTAGCCCAGAGAAAGGCGGTGGCTCATTTGGATGATGATCTTGTCTTTTCAAGTAATTTTGAGAACTTTTTTTGTTTTATCTCTAATCTTGTGTTCCTTTTTTAATCAATTAATGGAGATTTTTATTAGTTATCGGGTGTTTAATCTAACAAAATCTAAATTAATTGATAAAGAGGAACACAAGATTAGAAAAACTCTAAAAATTACTCAAAAATATAGAATTCTCATCCGCATGAGCCACTGCATTTCTCTGGCCTACATAGACATGTCTTCTTATTCCTATCTCTTCTAGATGCTCCATAACCATATCCTAACTCTATGAATGGGGGAATATGTTTCACTGAAAAAATCTAATGTAAAGACACAACAAACGCTTTTGTTCACGAGAAATTCGCTTCCACAAAACGTTGGATGAGTAACTTTGGTTCATAAAACGAGCCACATATCCTAATTTCTTCGCACTAATCACAAATTTTGATGAAAAATTAATCTTATTACGGTGGTTCTCTAGTGAAAATTCAACGACAAGCTCAGGTTTATAATTCAATTGAAACAAGATATAAACTCGTGAAGTATCGTTTATATAATCATCATCTTATAGTTCACTTTTCTCTTTAATATAAGCAGCATATTCACATATGAAAAATTATGTTGGCTATATTATAGAGAAAGGTGACCAAAAGAGAATGATTATATATTCGATATTTCGTGAGTTTATAACTTGTTTCAATGGAATTATGAACGTGAGCTTGTTGGTTAAGATGCAATAGAGAAAGTCTCCGATGAGATTAATCCTTCAGCTAAATTTTTATCACTACGAAGAAATCTGGTGATGTGGCTCAATTTATGAACCCTAATCGATCACCTAATATTTTGTGGCAGCCAATTACTCGTGAACATAAGGGTTTATAGTGTATTTACATTGAATATTTGCAATGAGGCATATTCCTCCGTTAACAGAGTTGAAATATGATTATGGAGACTTGATATATCATGGTTTTTACCTTGTTTAAGCCATGATATAAGTCTCATTTATAGAGTCTTTATAGTATTTTGGAGTCTTTTAGAGTCTTTTACAGGTTTTAGCACATTTGGACCATTATTGGAGATATTGGAGTTTTATGGAGCGTTCTGGAGCAAAACTGAAGTCTGGTGACTAAGTGCCCAATCAAAGCGTCAAGCATCGATCGATATCTCCTTGGTATTGATCGACACCCATCGAGGAGATCACAAGTCGCGACTTTTAATGAAGTTTTAAGAATTGCAGAACTTGCCCATAAGACTTTAATATTTACAAGAAGACCCCAATTTGTGTTTAGACTATTTAATTAGGTTTTACAACCACTTTAATGGCTGTGCTTATTTTATTCTGGTTTTTGTGAGAGAGCTTTTGAAGAGAGACAAGTCTGAAACTATGTACGTCCGAGAGAAGATTTTGAACCCTCTTGTTACTCTTTCTGTTTTATTTGATGATTTATTCAAACATGTTTATTGCTTTAATTTCCATGTCTGAGTAGATCCCTTGTTAGGTTCAGGGTTCTCAATAGGGTTTTCTCTGAATGGTAGGTTGATTTATTACTAGGATTCAATATATGAATTAGTTCTTCACCATAAGTTGTTTGCAAAGCTAATTCTAGATTGATCACCTAGAGCTTAGATCTTAGGGTAATTGATTAGGCGTGAGAGTGAAATTAATTACCTGATAGAACCTAGGGTGAGAAAAATAACTATTCGCAAAGAGATTTGGTTTAGTTGTTTTGTGAACAAATCAAACCTGATTAAAAAGCTGATTTAGACTTTAGGATTCGCTAAGAGATTTGGAATTCCTAAGATTTAGATTTAGATAGTTTTCGCAACGAGAGTTGGTTAGCTATATCTTAGTGATTTGAGTTTAAGAACCGCACTAAATCTGAATCATGTTAGTTAGTTTGTCTGCATTTATTGATTTCCTGAGAAATACCCTAGGCCTATATTTTCCTCCATCGAATTACAATTATTTTAATTTACGTTTTGTTTTCAATTACATCTATTGATTTAGCTTAATTCTCTTCTATATAATCTATTGTGTATTTCTGTGAGTCCTTGTGTTCGACCCCTAGCTATACTACGACAACTGCTTTAGTATCTAAATAGGGTATTAATTTGTGCATATCAAATTTAGCGCCGTTGCCGGGACTCAATTCGCCATTAGATTTTAGTCTGAGAATTTTGACTAAGTTCGTCGGTATCAATCGATACTACCTAGTATCGGTCGATACTCGTCGTTTTCTTTTTATTGATATCGATCGACACCACTTGGTATCGGTCGATACTCAACGTGTTTTTTGTTACTTACGTGCCTTGCCTAGTGTGTTTCAGGGGAGATGAACAACACAATGATTCTGATTCAGGATGCTGTTGGAGCTTTGAGAGACCAAGAGGGTCAGTTGTGCAATGCGAGAGAGCAACGTCTGGATGGAGAGAGGAACATCATTCCACCTGCTCATGTTGTCGCTGGGAACGCGAACGCTGAGAATGTTGTGGTTAATCGTGGCAGAACGATTGGTGAGTGCAACAGACCTGACCAGTTTTATGCAAATCGATCAGCGATTCGTCCTCCACCTTATCAGAGGAATAACTTTGAGCTGAAGCCTGCATACTACGCTCTTGTGGGACAACACCATTTTCATGGTTTTTCCAGAGAACATCCCATGGATCACATTGAGAGGTTCGAGGACTTGGTCACTAGCATCAAAAGCAATGGAGTGTCCTACGACTACCTCTTCTGCAAGCTTTTCCCATACTCACTTGGTGGAGAAGCGACTTACTGGCTGAAGCAGTTGACTCCTGGATCTCTGACTACTTGGGATCAAACTAAGACTGCTTTCCTGAACAACTTCTATGATGATGCACGATCCGAGGATCTCAGGAACAAGATTTCTCAGTTTTCTCTGGGTCCGACTGAGGCACTCAAGGCTGCTTGGATTCGTTTCAGGTCATATCAGAGAGATTGTCCACACCATGGGTTCACTCAGGTTCAGCTGCTGGGTACTTTCTACAGAGGGATCGATTGGAGGTATCATATGTCGTTAGATGCTGCAAGTAATGGAAATTTCAACACCAGATATCCCGACGAAGCCTATGTGCTTATTGAGAACTTGGTTTCTAGTAATAGTACCAAGAATGCAGACAAGGAGCGCAAGAAGCAAGCTGGTAACTCTGATTGCAGTCTGATTGCTGAGGTGAATGCTAAGATAGATTCAATGCATAATTTGTTGATGAGCAAGCAACAGAAGGCTGTTCATCTTTTTGAAAAGGATGAAGTGGAATATGTTAACTACATTGATGGAGTTGGATCTCAGGATCAAAGGTATCACCGACCACCCACTCCACCCAAAACTTCTGAGAGCAAGATTGAATCTATGTTTGAACAGCTTCTTCAAGGACAGCAGAAGCTAACTGTAGAATTCAATGGGAAGATTGATGTCCTGTATTCTGATTTGAGTGGAAGGATCGACGCTATTAATATTCAGCAGAAGATGCTGGAAACTCAGGTAGCTCAGACTGCAGCAACTGTCAGGGGACTGATAGATCATTCACGGAACGAAGAGATTCCGGAAATCACCTCTGTGTCGACCGATACCCTCTTGTATCAATCGATACCCATTCAAGAATCGGTCAAGGACATCTCGAAGGAGCAAGCATCGACTGATGCCCTCCATACATCGATCGATACCTTCCTAGATACTGCGAAGGAACCGCATACGAGTGTTGACAGACTTCACAAGCCCAAGAAGCTGAATCCTATTCCTCAACACCTCCGAACCCCCATTTCTCCAAAGCAGCTGCTTGGCTTTGAGAAGATGGTACGAAGAATCCCACACACACTGACTTTTGAAGAAGCTCTAGAGTACATGCCTCTGCTGAGTCACTTCCGAGATTGCAGAGAAACTGAGGACGAGATTAAGACACTCTTCTTCAAAGCCAAAAGCAAGTCACTACCACTGAGGCAGTTGACCAAGAGGGAAGACCCAGGGAAATTTTCAGTTCCATGCTCCATCTCTGGAGTTAAAATCAAGGAATCACTAGTTAATTCAGGGTCTAGCGTGAATGTCATGTCAAAGGCACTTGCAGAGAAGCTTAAGATCGAAGACATACGATCTACTCAGATGCCCCTCACATTCGCGAACTCTTCCACATATGTTTCGTACGGTACAATCTCTGACTTGATGGTTAAGGTAGGAGACTCTCTGGTTCCTACTGATTTTCAGGTTGTGGAGATGCATGCAAGGTCTAGCACGCCTTTGATTATTGGAAGACCGTTCATGGCCACTGCTGGTGCAGTTATGGACACGTCCAATAAGAATATCTCGTTCTCGTACATTGACGAACAAGTTTCCTACGAAGCCATCCCTCCTAGAAGAGCTCCCACACAGATATCCTGCGTCCCCGTTGGTGCAGAAGAAACATTAATGGTTGATCTTTTGGACGAGCCTAATGTTGTGCCAACTGTCATAGAAGCTCTGGATCATCCTCCTATCATTGACAGGAAAGTCATCAAACATGCTAAGGCAAAGAAGGAAGTGAAGAGCAAAGGAGCCGAGAGTACTACACATGTCACCTTAGCCCCTCAGAAGTGCGATGGAGATTCGATCGAGTACAAGGTGAAGTGCAAGGGACGCTCGAAACCGTTCTCTAAGGTTAGAATCATCCTAACTCCAGAGCTGAAAGAGAATGGACAGGAAGTTATTGAGCGTATGTTGCGCAAAACTCTGAGTTTGGAAGTATCTAGTTGTGGGACTTGCATGGGAGTGAGCTCACTACTTCCTTCCGACTGATCGTCCGTAAAGTCAAGCTCGTCACGTTAAACAAGCGCTGAGTGGGAGGCAACCCACTGGTAAGTCTGTACATACGTTTTTGTTTTCATTTTGTTTTTGATTTTTGGTTTTGTGTCTTGTGTCAAACGTGAAGCATATTTAACGAGGAGTATCGATCAACACCAGTCAGTGTCGATCGATACCAAATGTCGTAAAAAGGGAGCATAATTTTTCATAAGTGTCGATCGACACCATCCAGTGTCGACCAAAACCGACAAGTGTCGACCGATACCTCTGGGTATCGATCGATGCTCCACGGCCAGGTAAGTTCTCTTAAAACCCTCGGGTTTCTCTTCCTCTTCTTTCTTCTTCATCCCTCTCAAATCGCATCTATCTCATTTCTTCACCGATTTTGGTGATTCAAGTGCCTAGATTCATTGGATTTTCATCCTCTATCTCTTTCTAACATTTGTTTCTTCAATCAGCAAAGGTATGCACACGAAATTCCATCTTTTCAATCCGATTTCTAGGTTTAAGGTTTGTGCGATTTCGACTCTTTAGCACTTGTTTTTCTTGACAATAGTCATTTGCTGAGATGCTCTAGAGTAGTTTCGCACCTTGCCTTACATTCAATTTCCCTTAGTTTCTACTTTTGGATGATTTGGATTGTGGAAGTTCGATGCACTGGAAATTGCCTTAGGTATCGATCGATACCATGTGGTATCGATCGACACCCTTCGTGCCTGCTGATAAATATCTGCTGTGTTTGAGAGATGTGTTGGATTTATGCTGTGTCTTTCTGTCTTGTTTGCAGATGACTTCTAGGTCAAAGAGAACCAGGACTACAGACGCATCGAGCTCTAACCCATCTGCTACGGATGCTCCAGCACACCGACCGAACCCTTGGCCTAGACAAGAGGGTACCAAGATAGTCTGCGAAATAGATTGGGATGGACAGGAGAAGGCGTATGCCTTGAGTGATGACACCGCGTTTAGACCCATTTCTGAGGAGTGGGAAGATTTCGACACGTTGTTCTATAACGCGTGGTTGGGTGTTACCATTGAGCCTACCAGGTTTGTGGATGGATTTTCTTTGCATCAGCTGGGTCTCGACTCAGATTTGGCTCGCCTGTTTAAGCGGATTGGTTTTGGTCACATGGCTACACAGCAGCATGACCTCTACCCAGACTTGGTTCGTCACTACAAGAAAAAACAGTTTTTGTGACTACCATTTGCGACTACTTTTTTAGTCGCAAAAAAAGGGACAGTATTGTGACTGATTTGCGACTAATAAGCGACTACCCATAACGCAGATGCACAATAGTCCCAAATTACCGACTAAAAACATTAGTCAGACAAGAGTCGCTTATTTGCGACCGTTTAAAGACTTGAAAAAGTAGTCCCAAATTTGTGACTGGTTTGCTTCGGTTTAGCAACTCCACTCGATTTTTTTTTTAAATAAACATCAAATAATATACAAAAAATTCTAAACCCTAAACCATCAAATAAATAAACATCAAATAANTCAATGCTTACAATTTTTTTAAATATTATAATTTTTTAAACCTAAATTATAAACCCTAAACCTCTAACCCTTAAACATAAACTCTAAATCTTAAATTGTAAAATATAAAACTTAAATCATAAACTTATAACCCTTAATCATAAACCTCTAACCATTAATCATAAACTCTAAATCTTAAATCATAAACCTCTAACCCTTAATCATAAACTCTAAATCTAAAACCCAGTTTTTGTGACTAATTTGAGACTAATTTGCGACTAATTTTTAATAGTAGTCATAAAATAGTCCCAAATTTGAGACTAATTTGCAACTCTACTTGACTTTTTTTTTTAGAAATCAATAAATTCTAAATTCTAAACTCAAACCACAAACCTTTAACCCTAAACCCTAAAACTCTAACCCTTAATCATAAACTTGATCTAAATCTTAAATTGTAAACTATATCTTACAAATAAACATCAAATAATATACAAAAAAAATTCAACACTTACATTTTTAAAATATAATCATTTTATAAATCCTAAATTCTAAACCCTAAACCTCTAACCCTTAATCATAAACTCTAAATCTTAAATTTTAAAATATAAATCTTAAATCATAAACCTCTAACCCTTAATCATAAACCTCTAACCCTTAATCATAAACTCTAAATCTTAAATCATAAACTCTAAATCTAAAACCCAGTTTTTGTGACTAATTTGGGACTAATTTGCGACTAATTTTTAATAGTAGTCACAAAATAATCCCAAATTTGGGACTAATATGCAACTCCACTCGAATTTTGTTTAGAAAACAATAAATTTTAAACTCAAACCACAAACCCTTACACCTAAACCCTAAACCTCTAACCCTTAGTCATAAACTTGATCTAAATCTTAAATTGTAAACTAGATCTTACACATAAACATCAAATAATATACAAAAAATTCAACACTTACAAATCTTTTAAATATAATTATTTTATAAACCCTAAACCTCTAACCCTTAATCATAAACTCTAAATCTTAAATTGTAAACAATCTTACACATAAACATCAAATAATATACAAAAAATATAAAACTTACAAAAATTTCAATCTAACCATAACATGTACTAAATGTTACATGTGTTTTATAAGGAATGATTTTGAAAAATAGAAATTTTCTAAAAATTTATTTATTTTTAAGGTTTGACATATTTTTGAACATCTATATACACATAATTATTGTAAAGTGATATTCAAACCTTATAGGATCTTAAAGTTTAGGGTAAAGATTTTTGATTCCACTCATAAAATGTATAAGTAGTCACAAAATAGTCCCAAACTTGGGACTAATTTGCAACTCCAGTCGATTTTTTTTAATAGAAGTCACAAAATAGTCTTAAATTTACGACTAATTTGCGACAAAATATCAAAAATAATGAAAACTTCTTATTGGCTATTTCATTGAGACAAGGATTGAGATCCTCCACCGTTGATTCGTTTAATCCTACGGTGGTGGATTTAAACTGATTTTTTTTTCCCCTCTTTCTCTTTTTCTCTCTCCTTCCCACGAGTCTTCTCCTTATCTTCCTTCTTCTTCTTCTTTTTTTTGTTTTCTTCTTCTTCTTCTTCTTCTTCTTCTTACTTCTCTTCCTTCGATCTCTCTTGATTCTTAACAGATTTCGAAGATTTTGGTGTCTATCTCCATCGGTTTTTCATCCTCTACAAAACCCCCAACCCATATTTCTCGATTAACCAAGGTAAGTTCTTCGAAATCCCTATTTACAGTCACGGCTGAAGGTTTGCTTTCGTGCTTAACGCATTCACAACTCTCTTTTATATGTTTTCCAGATCGCCGACGGTGGTGTTGGGCTACGTCGGCGGTGGTGTTGGGCTGCGGCGGCGAGTGGAGATGAAGATGAAGAGTGAAGAGTGAAGATGAAGATAAAGGAGAGCGTGATGAGAGAAAAGAGAGAGGAGAAGCTCATCTGTGTGAAGCCGCCGGAGCTCGCCGGAGAGAGGAGCCGCTTGCCGGAGCTCGCCGGAGAGAGGAGCTTCTCGCCGGAGAGGAGAAGAGAGGAGCTCGCTGGATTTGCTTTTTTTTTTTTTTTTTTTGTAATTAATTAATTTGATAAATAAAAATACTTTTTTGGATTTGTTTTTTTTTAAATTTTTTTTTACAAGAAGTCGCAAATCAGTCTTTAATTTAGGACTCATATTATAGTCACATATTAGTCGCAAAAGAGCGACTATTTTGTAACTATTTTATTTAGCGACCAATTATTTGCGACTATTTTTTTTAGTCCCAAAATAGTCGCAAATGACTCATTTACGACTATTTTGGGACTATTTTGTTAGTCGCAAAAACTGTGTTTTCTTGTAGTGCGTCAGTTTATGGCGACAGCTCGCGTTAGCTATTCAGATGAGCTTCTGCGACACGCACAAGGTGGTAGCATGTCCTTCATGGCTCGCGGAGTGAGGTACATGATTCCATTCCCTGATCTCTGTGATCTCTATGGGTTTAGGAGGGATCGCAGGAAGATTGCTCTTCCAGCTGCCCATCCTGACATGCGTGGATTTTGGGCATGGTTTGGGAATGGTGTCTACGATTCCAAGACGTCCACTCAGATGGACGTACGACATCCGGTCCTGCGTTGTTTTGTTAGGATCCTGAGCACTACTCTCCTGTGCAAGATGGAGCCTAACAAGATGAGAGTGTCTGAGCTTCTGCTTTTGTTTCTGGCTGTAAGGAACATCATCCCTGAGCAGGATTTTGATTGGCCCGAGCTTGGGGATGTCAACCTTGAGGCTATTTTTGCGCATCATCCGGTCTCCCTGAAGACCAAACCATTCACTGGGACGAGCACGAAGAAGGAATCAGTTGGTAGTCTTCTGACTCCTATTTTCCAGTACCTCGGGATCAGTACTACGAGCTGCAGGATTGTCACTACGCGTCGGTTCATGGATGAGGCTTATCTGAGGAACCTTAGGTGGTTGAAGACCGGGAGGAAGTGGATTCTTAACAGATCTGATGGGAACTTTCTGGTGCAGCTACCTGACAGGGATCTGACGGACATATCTGAGGATCCTGCTTAGCTTCGTTTTGAGCCTCATGCGGAGCTGTTGACTCTGATTTCTGCGACTAGACGACAGGTTCGTCCGCCTGCTGCTGACATCCCATCTACTTCACGTCTAAGAGGACGTACACAGGCTGCATCATGCCCACCTATTCCTGAGCCACAGTGGCCTGAGGACACGGACATCCCGATGGAGCCAGCTGCTTTCCAGATACTGATGATAGCGAGCATGAAGAGCATCTGGGCTGCTGTTTGCTGCCGTTGCACGACTGACACGGATGATGATCCGTCGTCCCAGCCTGGACCTTCGCATACCGCTGCTGATGCTGACCATCGGAGTAATTCTGAGGAGACGCAAGATTAGTCTTCTATGTCTTCACGATTGTATTTTTCTTTCTTTTTCTTTTCTTTTTCCTTACTGTTGAACTTATGTCAGTGTTTGTTTTTGTATTTGAACTTCTTCGAATTTATGTTTGATCTACCATGTTGCTTTTAACCTGTTTTTGAGTGTTCCTAACAGTGCTAACTTCTAGCACAATGGAATGCTTTCTCTGGTTAAGCAACTCGACGCCTCTGATTTTCAATCAGTGTGTCGACATACAGTTGGTGTCGATCAATACCTTCAAGTATCGATCGATACCCTGTAAAGGTACGGTTTTTGATTCTTCATAATCCACTCAGTTCATTTGTTTTCTTTCACCAACTCTAGACTAGGTAACACTGGGGACAGTGTTGTTTAAGTCTGGGGGAGGTAGTCGCTGACTTTGTTTTTGTTTTTTCTTAGAGTCAGTCCATTTTTGAGTCATTCGTTGTTTTATTGAGTCAAAATTTTGTCTGAGACTGTGAAATTTTTCTTGAATCTACTGATTTGACCTTGCTTCTAAGTGACAATTGTTACAGAATCAGCTCTGGATCGACTAATGAAAAATCCAAAGGCTGACCGGTTGACTAGAAGACACTCATGTTTCCAGCAAAGTTTCTTAAAGCCTGAGCCAATTTTTGCACTTCATCAATGTGGTTAGTATCTATAGAGCTTGATTCCTCATTCGTATCTGACAAAGGAACCCATGTGTTTGAAAATAACGGTATTTCTCTCCCTGTTACAAGTCAATTAATAAATAGATGCATTAAAAGATGATATGATTTTCTTCTGAGTAGAGTGTTAGAAAAATTTCCAGCGATCCCATTATTCTACTCGAGAGGGAATGATCACACAGAGGATTGGAAGCGAGGCTAGGATTTTCCTATGATGCCATTATTCGCCTACGCCTTTGATACTTTGAGAGGGAAGAACCGGGGATTCGGTGGCTAACACCATCAATACCCGCGTCTCATACCTTGATAAAGAGCATAATAAGAAATAAGTATGGGGGAGAGAAATAATACCAAAAAGATGTGAAAAACGGTGGTTCCTTGTTATGATATTGTATGGGAAAGAATCTAGAAGGCTCTTGGTGTTAATCGCAGCGATGGAACTGGCGAGGATGGCTTGATTGAACAATGCTGTGAGATAATGTGTGTAGTCTGGGAAGCTGCGAATGTCTACGGAGAAGTACATGGTGGTTAGATAAAAAAAAACTGGTTAGGTGACATTTGGATGCTTGGGAAATTGGTCATTGCAATGTTTCAAAAACAGGTGAGTCTCTACGTTTTCAAACCTCTTTCTCTGGTTTAGTCTTCTATTTGCTTGAGGGCAAGCAACTAAGTCTGGGGGAGTTGATATATCATGGTTTTTACCTTGTTTAAGCCATGATATAAGTCCCATTTATAGAGTCTTTATAGTATTTTGGAGTCTTTAGGAGTCTTTTATAGGTTTTAGCACATTTGGAGCATTATTGGAGATATTGGAGTTTTATGGAGCGTTCTGGAGCAAAACTGAAGTATGGTGACTAAGTGTCCGATCAAAGCGTCAAGCATCGATTGATACCTCCTTGGTATCGATCGGCTCCCATCGAGGAGATCATAAGCTGCAACTTTTAATGAAGTTTGAAGAATTGCAGAACTTGCCCAGAAGACTTTAATATTTACAAGAAGACCCCAATTTGTGTTTAGACTATTTAATTAGGTTTTACAGCCACTTTTTTATTGCTGTGCTTATTTTATTCTTGTTTGTGTGAGAGAGCTTTTGAAGGGAGACAAGTCTGAAACTTTGTTCGTCCGAGAGAAGATTTCGAACCCTCTTGTTACTCTTTCTGTTTTATTTGATGATTTATTCAAACATGTTTATTGCTTTAATTTTCATGTCTGAGTAGATCCCTTGTTAGGTTCAGGGTTCTCAATAGGGTTTTCTCTGAATGCTAGGTTGATTTATTACTAGGATTCAATATCTGAATTAGTCTTTCACCATAGGTTGTTTGCAAAGCTAGTTCTAGATTGATCACCTAGAACTTAGATCTTAGGATAATTGATTAGGCGCGAGAGTGCAATTAATTACCTGATAGAACCTAGGGTGAGCAAAATAACTATTCGCAAAGAGCTTTGGTTTAGTTGTTTTGTGAACAAATCAAACATGATTAAAAAGCTGATTTAGACTTTAGGATTCGCAAAGAGATTTGGAATTCCTAGGATTTAGATTTAGATAGTTTTCGCAACGATAGTTGGTTAACTATATCTTAGTGATTTGAGTTCAAGAACCGCGCTAAATCTGAATCATGTTAGTTAGTTTGTCTGCATTCATGGATTTCCTGAGAAATACCTTGGGCCTATATTTTCCTCCATCGAATTACAACTATTTTAATTTACGTTTTGCTTTCAATTACATCTATTGGTTTAGCTTAATTCTCTTATATATAATATATTGTGTGTTTCTGTGAGTTCTTGTGTTCGACCCCTAGTTATACTACGACAACTACTTTAGTATCTAAATAGGGTATTAATTTGAGCATATCAAGACTCTAGAGGAAATGGGAAGAAGAAGATGTGTCCATGTAGGTCAGAGAAAGGCGATGGCTCATTTGGATGATGATCTTGTCTTTTCAAGCAATTTTAAGTATTTCCTTTGTTTTATTTCTAATATTGTGTTCCTTTTTTATCAATTAATGGAGATTTTTATTAGTTATCGGGTCTTTACTCTATCAAAATCTCAATTAATTGATAAAGAGGAACACAAGATTAGAAGAAAAAAAACTCTTAAAATTATAAAAAAATATAGAATACTCATCCGCATGAGCCACTGCATTTCTCTAGGTTACATAGACATGTCTTCTTTTTCCCATCTGCTCTAGATGCTCCATAAGCATATCCTAACTCAATTAATGGAGGAATATGTTTCATTGAAAATATCTAATGTGAAGACACAACAAACCCTTCTGTTCACAAGAAATTCGCTTCCACAAAACGTTGGAGAGTAACTTTGGTTCATAAATCGAGCCACATACCTTGATTTCTTCGCACTAAGCACAATTTTTTATGAAAGATTAATCTCATTAGGGAGGTTCTCTAGTGAAAATTCATCGACAAGCTCAGGTTCATAATTTCATTGAAACAAGATATAAACTCGCGAAGTATCGAATATATAATCACCCTCTTCTTAATCCATATTCTCTTTAATATTACCAGCATATTCACATATGAACAATTATGTTGGTTATATTATAGAAAAATGTGACCAAAAGAAGAGGATGATTATATATTTGATACTTCGTGAGTTTATAACTCGTTTCAATGGAATTATGAACCTGAGCTTGTTGGTGAAGATGCTCTAGAGAAAGTCCTCGAGGAGATTAATCCTTCATCTAAATTTGTTATCAATGCAAAGAAATCAAGTGATGTGGCTCAACTTATGAACCACAATCGCACACCCAACGTTTTGTGGCAGCCAATTAATCGTGAACAGAAGGGTTTATGGTGTATTTACATTGAATTTTTGCAATGAGGCATATTCCTCCATTAACAGAGTTGAGATATGATTATGGAGACTCTAAACGAAATGAGAAGAAGAAGTTGTGTCTATGTAGGTCAGAGAAAGGTGGTGGCACTTGGATGATGATCTTGTCTTTTCAAGTAATTTTAACAATTTTCTTTGTTTTATCTCTAATCTTGTGTTCCTTTTTTTTAATCAAATAATGGATGTTTTTATTAGTTATCGGGTCTTTACTCTATTAAAATCTCAAATATTTGATAAAGAGGAACACATGATTAGAAAAAGAAACTCTTAAAATTACTCAAAAATATAGAATCGTCATCCAAATGAGCCACTGCATTTCTCTAGCCCACCTAGACATGTCTTCTTCTTCACATCTTTTCTAGATGCTCCATAATCATATCCTAACTCTATTAATGGAGGAATATGATTCATTGGAAAAATACAATCTAAACACAGCACAAACCCTTTCGTTCACCAACAATTGGTTGCAACAAAACGTTGAATGAGTAACTATAGTTCATAAATCGGGCCACATACCCATATTTTCGCACTAATCACAAAATTTGATAAAGATTAATGTCATAGGGGACTTTCTCTAATGAAACTTCACCGACAAGCTCAGGTTCATAATTCCATTGTAACAAGATATATACTCTCGAAGTATCGAATATATATAATCATCCTCTTCTTGTTCAATATTCTCTTTAATATCACTAGCATACTCACATATGAAAAATTATGTTGGTTATATTATAGAGAAAGGTGACCAAAAGAAGAGGATGATTATATATTCGATACTTCGTGAGTTTATAACTCGTTTCAATGGAATTATGAACCTGAACTTGTTGTGCTCTAGAGAAAATCCCCAAGGAGATTAATCCTTCATTTAAATTTGTTATCACTGCGAAGAAATCAGGTGATGTGGCTCAATTTATGAACCATAATCGCTCACCCAAGTTTTTGTGGCTAACAATTACTCGTGAGTAGAAGGGTTTATGGTGTATTTACAATAAATTTTTGCATTGAGACATATTTCTTCGTTGACAAAGTTGAGATATGATTATGGAGCATGTAGAGGAAATAGGAAGAAGAATATGTGTCTATGTAAGTCAGAGAAAGGCGGCGGCTCATTTGGATGATGAACTTGTATTTTCAACTAATTTTAAGAATTTCCTTTGTTTTATCTCTAATCTTGTGTTCATTTTTTTACTAAACACACGAGTTCACCCTAGTTTGCATCTCTCCTAGGAACGAGTCTCGAGGCAGCCGCGCATCAGTTTCACCATGAGCTTCTTCCAACGGCAATCGCTCTCCATCCACCACTCCACCTGACTGACGTTCCTTCCTCTCTTCTCAAGTCCAGCAAAGCATCCCAAAGAACCGTACTCAACCTCTGTCGCCGGTGAGAATTCCTCCAGACGCGCTCTGCTTGAGGTAATATTGTTCTAATCTGGTAGCCTTGGATTCCGGTTAAAAATATTCCTGCTCTGCTCTCACCCTTGGTAGTTTTCCAGCAAAAACTCCCCATGTTAACGCGTCCTTTGCTCTCCGCCGAAAGATGAGCTCTCCGTCTAACATTCTTCACCATCCAGATCTGACGGATCCAACTTCACCTCTGAGCATAATCTCAGTCTTCCCATAACCTTTGCTTCATTCCGAGTTCCGCCGTTTCGACATGGGCTCTCACTCGGCGAGTTTTCGGAGGAAAATATGTTATTGTATGTCGCATCTAAGCTTTGCTCGGCCAGTCAGGTGAGTTGTTTACGGCGACTCCCACCGCTATTCTGCTCAAACAACCTCACACCCTCTGTTTTCATCACACTCGGATTCTCTCGGGTCAAGCTTTTGAGCCTCAGTGCGTTTTGGTTCTAGTGGGCCTGCTACTGGGGCTAGTTCCTTTGTATAGCCCATCAGTCCCCAACCGATCAAAATTGAAGATTTTTTACCATTAGGGTCTAATTTGCTTATCTTCCTCATCTAACGGGATATATTATGCAATGACTTCCTCCCTTTGGAAGAGATCACTTCCACCTTCCTCATCTTTCGAGGAGAGTACTCTTCTATCAATTTTCTTCTCTATGAGAGGAGGCTTTTTTCGGTTTCAAATCCGAGAAAAAGTCTTCATTAATCCCTTAAATGTTTGTTATCTTGCTTAGTTGTTTGCACTGTACCTGAAGATGCAACAAATTTCGTCTCAATGAAATCCGAAGGTAGGGGAAATATTTCAATGTCACAAGTTAAGGTGACCAAGTTACTTCCTTCCGGTCTAGCTGCGAATTTTATGTTGACACATCCGAGTAGCTTCGAGATTCATTCTCGCTTAATCTTACTGAGTTTTCAGCTTTATCTTCTACTGCTTTCAAGTCTTATTGTACTAACTTAAGATTTTGATAACTCATCCTTACTATTGTAACTGTCAAATTTAAATGAATGTAAAGTATAGTTTGCACACAAAAAAAGGTTCTATGGTTTGAAGATCTCTTTTTCATGCAATCTACATGACTTCTAAAATAATATAATCAGTGTTGTTGATTTTTTCTTGAGGCGGCGGAAATGAAAAAAAATCAATGAGAGTTAGAGAATCTTATATAGAAGAATTTTAACCTAGATGAAAAAACATTAAAAAAAAAAAATCGAACGACTTCGTTTAGAATATTGGAGTTATAAGCCCATAAATATATGGGCCTTGATTTCATTATATATAAAATAAAATACCAATTTACTGAAAACAATAAGAAGACATTCAAAAATTAATATGACTTTTTGATTCTTCAAACTAGATGTTCACTTAAGGGATATGGCTCATCATGACAACGGTTATGAATCTGATTTAAAGAAGAGAAAATCTATAACTTGATTTGTATGCGTTAAAGCTGAATTGATTTTTTATCAAATCTATTTTTTGATGATCTTTCAATCTAAAACACCATGAATCTAATCTCAAATAACAAACAACAAAAATAAAGTACAAAAGAACATACAAAAAATGATTAAAAAAGACGAAGAAGAACCATAGATAATCAGTGAATGGATAACTTGAACACATTAATCTACTCAAATATTTGTAAAATTAATCTGAATCGAATAAAATGAAAATCTTAAAATTTATATCAATTAAATCATACCTTATGTGAATGCTTAACCGAATTGAGGATATATTTTTCATGCAATCTCACATGGCTTCTCAAATAATATAATCAGCCTTGTTGAGAATTTCTTGATGCATCGGAAATGAAAAAATCAATGAGAGTTAGAGAATCTTATATTGAAGAATATTAACATAGATGAAAAATATGAAAAAAATTGAAAGACTTCGTTTAGAATATTGGAGTAATAAGCCCATAAATATATGGGCCTTGATTTCAATATATATATAAAATAAAATACCAATTTAATGAAAACAATAAGAAGACATTCAAAAATTAATATGACTTTCTGATTCTTCAAACTAGGTGTTCACTTAAAGGCTATGGCTCATCTTGACAAAGATTATGAATCTAATTTAAAGAAGAGAAAATCTATAACTTGATTTGTGTGCGTTAAAGTTGAATTAATTTTTATCAANGTGTTCACTTAAAGGCTATGACTCATCACGACAACGGTTATGAATATGATTTAAAGAAGAGAAATTCTATAACTTGATTTGTTTGCGTTAAAGTTCAATTGGTTTTTTATGAAATCTATTTTTTTTTATGATCTTTCAATATAANAAAAATAAAGTACAAAAGAACATACAAAAAATGATTAAAAAAGAAGAAGAAGAAGAAGAACCATAGATAATCAGTGAATGGATAACTTGAACACAACAATCTAGTCAAATATTTGTAAAATTGATCTGAATAGAATACAATGAATATCTTAAAATTTATATCAATTAAATCATACTTTATGTGAATGCTTATCCGAATTGAGGATCTCTTTTTCATGCAATCTCACATGACTTCTCAAATAACATAATCAGTTTTGTTGAATTTTTCTTGATGCGGCGGAAATGAAAAAAATCAATGCGAGTTAGAGAATCTTATATAGAAGAAGATTAACCTAGATGAAAAAACATTAAAAAAAAATCAAACGACTTCGTTTAGAATATTGGAGTTATAAGCTCATAAATATATGGGCCTTGATTTCATTATATATAAAATAAAATGCCAATTTAATGAAAACAATAAGAAGACATTCAAAAATTATTATGACTTTCTGATTCTTCAAACTAGGTGTTCACTTAAAGGCTATGACTCAAAATGACAACGGTTATGAATCTGATTTAAAGAACAGAAAATCTATAACTTGATTTGTGTGCGTTAAAGTTGAATTGATTTTTTATCAAATCTATTTTTTTTATGATCTTTCAATCTAAAATAACATGAATCTAATCTCAAATAACTAACAACAAAAATAAATTACAAAAGAACATACAAAAATGATTAAAAGAAGAAGAAGAAGAACCATAGGAAATCAGTGAATGGATAACTTGAACACAACAATCAACTCAAATATTTGCACAATTGATCTGAATCGAATAAAATGAAAATCTTAAAATATATATCAATTAAATCATACCTTATTTGAATGCTTAACCGAATTGAAGATCTCATTTTCATGCAATCTCACATGACTTCTCAAATAATATAATCAGTGTTGTTGAATTTTTCTTGATGCGGCGGAAATGAGAAAAAAAATCAATGAGAGTTAGAGAATCTTATATAGAAGAATTTGTTGAATATAATCTGTGTTGTTGAATTTTTCTTAATGCGGCGGAAATGAAAAAAATCAATGCGAGTTAGAGAATCTTATATAGAAGAAGATTAACCTAGATGAAAAAACATTAAAAAATTCGAACGATTTCGTTTAGAATATTGGAGTTATTAAGCCCATAAATATATGGGCCTTGATTTCATTATATATAATTAAAATACCAATTTACTGAAAACAATAAGAAGACATTCAAAAATTAATATGACTTTTGATTCTTCAAACTAGGTGTTCACTTTAAGGATATGGCTCATGATGACAACGGTTATGAATCTGATTTAAGGAAAAGAAAATCTATAACTTGATTTGTGTGCGTTAAAGTTGAATTGATTTTATTTATCAAATGTATTTTTTATGATCTTTCATCTAAAATAACATGAATCTAATCACAAATAACTAACAACAAAAATAAAGTACAAAAGAACATACTACAAATAATTAAATAAGAAGAAGAAAAAAAACCATAGATAATCACTGAATAGATAACTTGAACACAACAATTTACTCATATATTTGTAAAATTGATCCGAATAAAATGAAAATTTTAAAATTTATATCAATTAAATCATACTTTATGTGAATGCTTATCCGGATTGAGGATCTCTTTTTCATGTAATCTCACATGACTTCTCAAATAATATAATCAGTGTTGTTGAATTTTTTTTGATGCGGCGGAAATGAAAAAAAATCAATGAGAGTTAGAGAATCTTATAATAAGGTTTTTTACCTAGCTAAAAAAACACTAAAAAAATCGAATGACTTCGTTTGGAATATTGGAGTTATAAACCCATAAATATATGAGCCTTGATTTCATTATATATAAAATAAAATACAAATTTAATGAAAACAATAAGAAGACATTCAAAAATTAATATGACTTTATGATTCTTCAAACTAGGTGTTCACTTAAAGGCTATGGCTCATCATGACAACGATTATGAATCTGATTTAAAGAAAAGAAAATATATAACTTGATTTGTGTGCGTTAAAGCTGAATTGATTTTTTTATCAAATCTATTTTTTATGATCTTTCAATCTAAAATGCCATGAATCTAATCTCAAATAACTAACAACAAAAATAAAGTACAAAAGAACATACAAAAAATGATTAAAATAGAAGAAGAAGAAGAACCATAGATAATCAGTGAATGGATAACTTGAACACAACAATCTACTCATATATTTGAAAAATTGATCTGAATCGAATAAAATAAAAATCTTAAAATTTATGTCAATTAAATCATACCTTATGTGAATGCTTAACTGAATTGAGGACCTCTTTTTCATGCAATCTCGCATAACTTCTCAAATAATATAATCAGCGTTCTCAAATAATATAATCTTAAATAGAAGAAGATTAACCTAGATGAAAAAACATTAAAACAATCGAACGACTTTGTTTAGAATATTGGACTTATAAACCCATAAATATATGAGCTTTGATTTCATTATATATAAAATAAAATACCAATTTAATGAAAACAATAAGAAGACATTCAAAAATTAATATGACTTTCTGATTCTTCAAACTAGGTGTTCACTTAAAGGCTATGGCTCATCATGACAACGGTTATGAGAAAATCTATAACTTGATTTGAGTGCATTAAAGTTGAATTAATTTTTTATCAAATATATTTTTTTAATGATCTTTCAATCTAAAATACCATGAATCTAATCTCAAATAACTAACAACAAAAATAAAGTACAAAAGAACATACAAAAAATGATTAAAAAGAAGAAGAAGAAGAACCATAGATAATCAGTGAAAGGATAACTTGAACACAACAATCTACTCAAAGATTTGTAAAATTGATCTGAATAGAATAAAATGAAAATCTTAGAATTTATATCAACTAAATCATACCTTATGTTAATGCTTAACCGAATTGAAGATCTATTTTTCATGAAATCTCTCATGATTTCTCAAATAATATAGTCAGCGTTGTTGATGGCAGTCTGCTGCTGCTGCTGTTGTTGCAGTTGCAGTTGTTGTAACTAATGCACTTGCTGTTGTAACCTCTGAAGTTCGGCAACTGCATCATTCTGATCGTCCATGATGACGGGATTTGATCTGGCTTTTCTGTTCGTTCGTTCTAACCTTGTTAGCTCTTCGTTGCTGAGCTTTCAGAGAGAGCCCTTGCTTCTGATAACTCTACTCAGCTTTTCGGTTAGTCACCTGAATCACACAAGAGAAGAAAATAAAATGTATCAGAAAATCTTAAACTAAATTTCAGTTTCATATTCAAAAGTAACGCTATTGGTCCCCGGCAACGGCGCCAATTCTTGAAACACTTTAGGAATAACCCAAATAAAAACACTGCAAGAGAACAGTCTATCGCAGTAGTATAGATGGGATCGAATCCACAAGGATGAAGGTCACACTACAAATCTCACAAAGTCATGCAGGTTACTAAGTTGGACCAAGGTCGTTGTAGTATAGTGGTAAGTATTCCCGCCTGTCACGCGGGTGACCCGGGTTCGATCCCCGGCCACGGCGCCAATTCTTGAAACACTTCCGGAATAACCCAAATAAAATACTGCAAGAGAACAGTCTATCGCAGTAGTATAGATGGGATGGAATCCACAAGGACCAAGGTCACACTATAAATCTCACAAGTGAAATTAAGCTAAGACGAGAATATGGTTTTAATTTGCAAAAGTAATGACAATAACTAAAAGCGATGTAAATTCAATGAGATAAAAACGTTAGGCCAATGGTTTCTTTGCAGGAATCCAGAGATCATGAACCTGATAACTATTCAGAAAATGATTTAGCACAAGTCTCGAGCTCAAACATAAATTTTTAATCAATCCACTGTCATGGTATTGATCACTAAATCTAAAAACCTAAGATTCTAAACTGTCGTTTGAACTTAGAATTCTAGACCAGCATTAACGAATTGGTTTGATATGTTCACGAATCGCCTAAGCATCAACTTTCGTTGGCTAAGAAAGATTCGCTCGCTTATGTTCTTTCAAGCAATCTATAACACTTTTGATGAATAGATTAAACCCTAGATCGGAGACTAAGTGATCAGTTTAGCCTAAGCAATGAACACATCAATAAGCCAAGACAACAAAAGATAAATCCCTATCTATGTATAATTCAATGATTCATAGATCCCCTTGAAACCCTAAACCTAACTATGAAAGCACACAGACATGGAAACAAAGAACACGCAAGGAGATAGAGAAGAAATCATAATCGATATGATAGAAAATCAAATAGGGGTCAAAAATTCTTCTCAAAAAGATGTAGAGTCAGAGATCCGTCTCCCCAAAGCTTACAAATTGCCAAAAGCCAAAAATCTGAATAGAAGATAAAGCGTAACCTATAAAAATGGCTACAAATAGGTATAAATAGGTCTCTAGTTGTACAGGGTCAAAATTGGGTGGATCTAGGCCGAAACAGAAAAGTCAAATTTCCTTTTTGCCTACGAGACTGGATCGGTCGATCCATGTTTCTTGAATCGGTCTATTTGATGCCCGCGGATGGGTCATCTCTGCGCATGCTCCTTCTGCTCGCCAGGCTGGACCGTCTTCACGAAAATTGGCATAAATTTTTATTGCACCGTTGGAATGACCTCAAACCACTTCTAAATGAAAGATAATACACTGCTATTTCTTGGATCCAAATTTGGGCGCGATCCATCGGTGGGAAGTTCTTCAACGAATGCCAAACTTTTGATGCCTATGCATGATTCTGCATCTCCATATGTTCATTTGCACCCAAAACGGCTCATTCTCTCCCAAAGTGACCTAAAACCTGAAAAGACTTGATAAAAGGACTAAAAGACTCTAAAAATAAACTTTGACTCGACAAAAGACACAAAACAAGGGTTAGAAACCGGTAAAACACGGTTTATCAGTGGACACATACAAATATCAATGGTTACAAGATTCCCAAAGCTGATCAAACGTCAAAAAATATCTTGAGGCAAAAGAGCTGAAGTTAAAACCACCTCGGCCAAAGAATAGCTCGGCGACAATAAGAGAAACTCGTCAATAAATCATCACAACGCCTCGGCATTAATTCACTTCGAAAGCAAAAGCCAGCAGTCGGTTCAGCGTCATTACGGTTCGGTAGTTAATCTCGATCCCGGAAACTTTCATCTCGTCACAATAACTTCTGAATCTGACGAGCTGAGGGGGCAAACGGTTGGGGTCGGATTCCACCAGCTCGAGATTACCCGTTTGGAAACAACCAAGTATGGAGACATCATCTTGGTCGAACCGAATCAAAGACGAGAAGAAGACTAAGACGAGGAAAAGACGACCGAGCCAAAGCATGGCTCGGGCCCATCCCATTCGCTTCGACAAGATCCGCCTCGGCCATATCACCTTGGGAAAAACAGGACCGAGCTGAGGCGAAATCAATATCATTCCCTAGACCAAACCGGATTGGATCAAGACTATATCAATCCGGTCCATCTTGGTTCAATATCATGCGCCGAAGTTAGCTCTCCCTAGGTCAAGGTCGAGATTGGGCCGAGCTTGTCGACCCATTAAGCGACCGATCAACAAGAAACCCTAGGTGAGACATCTAGTCTGTTGCCGCGCGAAGGAAAAAGGAAAGATTCCACATCTTCTGAGATCCCCGTTCATAGGATCTGTATAAATAGTTGTCATAATCGTCTGTAACGAGAGGAGCTTAGGATATCTTAGCAAGACACTTAGCAAAAATCATTCATGTACTTGAAAGCTTATGAAACTGTAATAAAAATCATCTTTGGATCCTTGTTCTCGTGTTTTCGATCTCAGAAACTTATGTTCCCTCTAAGTTCCTTTACAAAAATTTGATTGTGAGAGTTTCGACTCCCACAATGTGGCTCAATTTATGAATCACAATTGCTCACCCAACGTTTTGTGGCAGCCAATTACTCGTGAACAGATGGGTTTATGGTGTATTTACATTGAATTTTTACAATGAGGCATATTCCTCTGTTGAAAGGGTTGAGATATGATAATGGAGCATCTAGAGGAAATGGGAAGAAGAAGATGTGTATACGTAGGTCAGAGAAAATTGGTGGCTCATTTGGATGATGATCTTGTCTACGTAGGTCAGAATATTGTGTTCCTTTTTTATAAATTAATGGAGATTTTTATTTGTTATCGGGTCTTTAATCTATCAAAATCTCAATTAATTGATAAAGAGGAACAAAATATTAGAAAAAAACTCTTAAAATTACTCGAAAAAATAGAATCGTTATCTAAATGAGCCACTGCATTTCTCTGCCTACCTAGACAGATCTTTTTCATCCCATCTTCTCTAGATGCTCCATAATCATATCCTAACTCTATTAATGGAGGATTAAGTTGAATTGAAAAAATACAATGTAAACACACCACAAACCCTTTCGTTCATCAGAAATTCGTTGTAACTAAACATTTGATGACTTGGTTCATAAATCGGGCCATATACCCAGACTTCTTCACACTTATCACAAATTTGGATGAAAGATTAATGTCATGGGGGACTTTCTTGAGTGAAACTTCACCGACAAGCTCAGGTTCATAAACCGGGCCATATACCCAGACTTCTTCACACTTATCACAAATTTGGGTGAAACTTCAACGACAAGCTCAGGTTCATAATTCAATTATAACAATATATAAACTCGCAATGTATCAAATATATAATCTAATTCTTCTTGTTCAATATTTCTCCATTGACATAATTGGGATATGATTATGGAGCATCTAGAGGAAATGGGAAGAAGAAGATGTGTCTACGTAGGTCAGAGAAATGTGGTGGCTCATTTGGATGGTGATATTGTCTTTTCAAATAATTTTAAGAATTTCTTTTATCTCTAATCTTGTGTTTCTTTTTTATCAATTATAGAAGATTTTTATAAGTTATCGGGCTTTTACTCTATCAAAATCTCAATTAATTGATAAAGAGGAACACGAGATTAGAAAGAACAAAAAAATGAGAAACTCTTAAAATTACTCCAAAATATTGAATCGTCATCCAAATGAGCCACTGCATTTCTCTATCATACCTAGACATGTCTTCTTCTTCCCATCTTCTCTAGATGCTCCATAATCATATCCTAACTCTATTAATGGAGGAATATTTTTCATTGTAAAATTACAATGTAAACACACCACAAACCCTTTCATTCACTAGAAATTGGTTGCAACAAAATGTTTGATGAGTAACTATGGTTCATAAATACCCTGATTTCTTCGCACTAGTGACAAATTTTGATAAAATATTAATGGCATGGGGGACTTTCTCTAGTGAAACTTTACTGACAAGCTCAGGTTCATAATTCTATTGTAACAAGATATAAGCTCGCGAAGTATCGAATATATAATCACCCTCTTCTTGTTCCATATTCTCTTTAATATTACCAGCATATTCACATATGAACAATTATGTTGGTTATATTATATAAAAATGTGACCAAAAGAAGAGGATGATTATATATTTGATACTTCGTGAGTTTATAACTCGTTTCAATGGAATTATGAACCTGAGCTTGTTGGTGAAGATGCTCTAGAGAAAGTCCTCGAGGAGATTAATCCTTCATCTAAATTTGTTATCACTGCAAAGAAATCAAGTGATGTGGCTCAATTTATGAACCACAATCGCACACCCAACGTTTTGTGGCAGCCAATTACTCGTGAACAGAAGGGTTTATGGTGTATTTACATTGAATTTTTGCAATGAGGCATATTCCTCCATTAACAGAGTTGAGATATGATTATGGAGACTCTAAAGGAAATGAGAAGAAAAAGATGTGTCTATGTGGGTCAGAGAAAGGTGGTGGCACATTTGGATGATGATCTTGTCTTTTCAAGTAATTTTAACAATTTCCTTTGTTTTATCGTTAATCTTGTGTTCCTTTTTTAAAAAATCAAATAATGGATATTTTTAGTAGTTATCGAATCTTTACTCTATCAAAATCTCAAATAATTGATAAAGAGGAACACATGATTAGACAAAGAAACTCTTAAAATTACTCAAAAATATAGAATCGTCATCCAAATGAGCCACTGCATTTCTCTGGCCCACCTAGACATGTCTTCTTCTTCACATCTTTTCTAGATGCTCCATAATCATATCCTAACTCTATTAATGGAGGAATATTTTTCACTGGAAAAATACAATCGAAACACAGCACAAACCCTTTCGTTCACCAACAATTGGTTGCAACAAAACGTTGAATGAGTAACTATAGTTCATAAATCGGGCCACATACCCTTATTTTTCGCACTAATCACAAAATTTGATAAAGATTAATGTCATAGGGGACTTTCTCTAATGAAACTTCACCGACAAGTTCAGATTCATAATTCCATTGTAACAAGATATATACTCTCGAAGTATCGAATATATATAATCATCCTCTTCTTGTTCAATATTCTCTTTAATATCACTAGCATATTCACATATGAAAAATTATGTTGGTTATATTATAGAGAAAGGTGACAAAAAGAAGAGGATGATTATATATTCGATACTTCGTGAGTTTATAACTCGTTTCAATGGAATTATGAACTTGAACTTGTTGTGCCCTAGAGAAAATCCCCGAGGAGATTAATCCTTCATCTAAATTTGTTATCACTGCGAAGAAATCAGGTGATGTGGCTCAATTTATGAACCATAATCGCTCACCCAAGGTTTTGTGGCTAACAATTACTCGTGAGCAGAATGGTTTATGGTGTATTTACAATAAATTTTTGCATTGAGACATATTTCTTCGTTGACAAAGTTGAGATATGATTATGGAGCATGTAGAGGAAATAGGAAGAAGAATATGTGTCTATGTAAGTCAGAGAAAGGCGGCGGCTCATTTTGATGATGAACTTGTATTTTCAAGTAATTTTAACAATTTCCTTTGTTTGATCTCTAATCTTGTGTTCATTTTTTTACTAAACACACGAGTTCACCCTAGTTTGCATCTCTCCTAGGAACGAGTCTCGAGGTAGCCGCGCATCAGTTTCACCATGAGCTTCTTCCAACGGCAATCGCTCTCCATCCACCACTCCACCTGACTGGCATTCCTTCCTCTCTTCTCAAGTCCAGCAAAGCATCCCAAAGAACCGTACTCAACCTCTGTCGGCCACCTCTGTCGCCGGTGAGAATTCCTTCAGACGCGCTCTGCTTGAGGTAATGTTGTTCGACTCTGTTAGCCTTGGATTCCGGTTAAAAATATTCCTGCTCTGCTCTCACCCTTGGTAGTTTTCCAGCAAAAACTCCCCATGTTAACGCGTCTTTTGCTCTCCGCCGAAAGATGAGCTCTCCGTCGAACATTCTTCACCATCCATATCTGACGGATCCAACTTCACCTCCGAGCATAATCTCAGTCTTCCCATAACCTCTGCTTCATTCCGAGCTCCGCCGTTTCGACATGGGCTCTCACTCGGCGAGTTTTCGGAGGAAAATGTGTTATTGTATGTCGCATCTAAGCTTTGGTCGGCCAGTCTGGTGAGTTGTTTACGGTGACTCCCACCGCTACTCTGCTCAAACAACCTCACACCCTCTGTTTTCATCACACTCGGATTCTCACGGGTCAAGCTTTTGAGCCTCAGTGCGGTTTGGTTCTAGTGGGCCTGCTACTGGGGCTAGTTCCTTTGTATACCCCATCAGTCCCCAACCGATCAAAATTAAAGATTTTTTACCATTAGGGTCTACTTTGCCTATCTTCCTCATCTAATGGGATATATTATGCAATGACTTCCTCCCTTTGGAAGAGATCACTTCCACCTTCCTCATCTTTCGAGGAGAGAACTCTTCTATCAATTTCCTTCTCTAAGAGAGGAGGCTTTTCTTCGGTTTCAAATCCGAGAAAAAGTCTTAATTAACCCTTAAATGTTTGTTATCTTGCTTAGCAGTTTGCACTGTACCAGAAGATGCAACAGATTTCGTCTCGATGAAATCCGAAGGTAGGGGAAATATTTCAATGTCAAAAGCTAAGGTGACCAAGTTACTTCCTTCCGGTCTAGCCACGAACTTTATGTTGACACATCCGAGTAGCTTCGAGATTCATTCTCGCTTAATCTTACTGAGTTTTCAGCTTTATCTTCTACTGCTTTCAAGTCTTATTGTACTAACTTAAGATTTTGATAACTCATCCTTACTATTGTAACTGTCAAATTTAAATGAATGTAAAGTATGGTTTGCACACAAAAAAAGGTTCTTGGTATATTTACCTAAATATTAACTTAACTACATATTTAGAAAAGTAATATAAAGTTTACAATATTTAATGAAATTTTGTTAGTAAAATGTTCATAGAGGAAATCTTCTGCCAAGAGAGTTTATATGATATGTTAGCAAAACTAAATAAACATAAAGATGAAACAGTTTAAAATAAATAATTTTTTTTTTTAATTTGAGAGTGCTCGGAAATGGTATAATAATATGTTAAAAATATATGGGTGGAGTTAAATTCAATATTATTAAATAAGCACGCTGCTCTTTGTTATGTTCACCTGGATCTATTTACCAAATGTATATTTAATATTATTTATATATATAGTTTAATCATGAATCAAGTAAACAGTTATTAACAATCAAACAAGAAAAATGTAAAAGTAAAAAAAAAAGGCTCATATAAAAAAAACATTAGAGATGATCGAAGAAAAATACCCATATTTATTAAAATTACACGAAATAATATATATACATAGAAGAAGAACTTGAATTGATTTTTTATCAAATCTACTTTTATGATGTTTCGCTCTTAAATATCATGAATCTAATCTCAAATAACTAACAACAGAAATAAAGTACAAAAAAGCATACAAAAACTACCATGAATCTAATCTCAAACAACTAACAACAAAAATAAAGTAAAAAAGAATATAAAAAAATGATTAAAAAAGATGAAGAAGAAGAACCATAAATAATCAGTAAATGGATAACTTGAACACAGAAATCTACTCAAATATTTGTAAAATTGATCTGAATCGAATAAAATAAAAATCCTAAAATTTATATTAATTAAATCTTACCTTATGTGAATGCTTAACCGAATTAAAGATCTCTTTTTCATGCAATTTCACATGACTTCTCAAATAATATAATGAATGTTGTTGAATCTTTCTTGATGCGGCAGAAATGAACAAATCAAAGAGAGTTAGAGAATCTTATGTAGAAGAAGATTAACCTAGATGAAAAAATATTAAAAAAATTGAACGACTTCGTTTAGAATATTGGAGTTATAAGCCCATAAATATATGGGCCTTGATTTCATTATATATAAAATAAAATACCAATTTAATGAAAACAGTAAGAAGACATTAAAAAATTAATGACTTTATGATTCTTCAAACTAGGTGTTCACTTAAAGGTTATGACTCATCATGACAACGGTTATGAATCTGATTTAAAGAAGAGAAAATCTATAACTTGATTTGTTAAAGTTGAATTAATTTTTTATCAAATCTATTTTTTATGATCTTTCAATATAAAATACAATGAATCTAATCTCAAATAACTAACAACAAAAATAAAGTACAACATAACATACAAAAATGATTAAAAAGAAGAACAAGAAGAACCATAGATAATCAGTGAATGGATAACTTGAACAAAACAATCTACTCATATATTTGTACAATTGATCTTAATCGAATAGAATGAAAATCTTAAAATTTATATCAATTAAATCATACCTTATGTGAATGCTTAACCGAATTGAAGATCTCTTTTTCATGCAATCTACATGACTTCTCAAATAATATAATCAGTGTTGTTGATTTTTTCTTGAGGCGGCGGAAATGAAAAAAAATCAATGAGAGTTAGAGAATCTTATATAGAAGAATTTTAACCTAGATGAAAAAACATTAAAAAAAAATTGAACGACTTCGTTTAGAATATTGGAGTTATAAGCCCATAAATATATGGGCCTTGATTTCATTAGATATAAAATAAAATACATATTTACTGAAAACATTAAGAAGACATTCAAAAATTAATATGACTTTTTGATTCTTCAAACTAGATGTTCACTTAAGGGATATGGCTCATCATGACAATGGTTATGAATCTTATTTAAAGAAGAGCAAATCTATAACTTGATTTGTGTGCGTTAAAGCTGAATTGATTTTTTTATCAAATCTATTTTTTTATGATCTTTCAATCTAAAACACCATGAATCTAATCTCAAATAACTAACAACAAAAATAAAGTACAAAAGAACATACAAAAAATGATTAAAAAAGACGAAGAAGAACCATAGATAATCAGTGAATGGATAACTTGAACACATTAATCTACTCAAATATTTGTAAAATTAATCTGAATCGAATAAAATGAAAATCTTAAAATTTATATAAATTAAATCATACCTTATGTGAATGCTTAACCGAATTGAGGATATATTTTTCATGCAATCTCACATGACTTTTCAAATAATATAATCAGCCTTGTTGAATTTTTCTTGATGCGTCGGAAATGAAAAAATCAATGAGAGTTAGAGAATCTTTAATTGAAGAATATTAACCTAGATGAAAAACATGAAAAAATTGAAAGACTTTGTTTAGAATATTGGAGTAATAAGCCCATAAATACATGGGCCTTGATTTCAATATATATAAAATAAAATACCAATTTAATGAAAAAAATAAGAAGACATTCAAAATTTAATATGACTTTCTGATTCTTCAAACTAGGTGATTACTTAAAGGCTAGGGCTCATCTTGACAAAGATTATGAATCTAATTTAAAGAAGAGAAAATCTATAACTTGATTTGTGTGCGTTAAAGTTGAATTAATTTTTTATCAAATCTATTTTTTAATGATCTTTCAATCTAAAATACCATGAATCTAATCTCAAATAACTAACAACAAAAATAAAGTACAAAAGAACATACAAAAAATGATTAAAAAAGAAGAAGAAGAAGAAGAACCATAGATAATCAGTGAATGGATAACTTGAACACAACAATCTAGTCAAATATTTGTAAAATTGATCTGAATAGAATACAATGAATATCTTAAAATTTATATCAATTAAATCATACTTTATGTGAATGCTTATCCGAATTGAGGATCTCTTTTTCATGCAATCTCACATGACTTCTCAAATAACATAATCAGTTTTGTTGAATTTTTCTTGATGCGGCGGAAATGAAAAAAATCAATGCGAGTTAGAGAATCTTATATAGAAGAAGATTAACCTAGATGAAAAAACATTAAAAAAAAAATCAAACGACTTCGTTTAGAATATTGGAGTTATAAGCTCATAAATATATGAGCCTTGATTTAATTATATATAAAATAAAATACCAATTTACTGAAAACAATAAGAAGACATTCAAAAATTAATATGACTTTCTGATTCTTCAAAACAGGTGTTCACTTAAAGGCTATGACTCGACAACAGTTATGAATCTGATTTAAAGAACATAAAATCTATAACTTGATTTGTGTGCGTTAAAGTTGAATTGATTTTTTTTATCAAATCTATTTTTTTTATGATCTTTCAGTCTAAAATATCATGAATCTAATCTCAAATAACTAACAACAAAAATAAATTACAAAAGAACATACAAAAATGATTAAAAAGAAGAAGAAGAAGAACCATAGGAAATCAGTGAATGGATAACTTGAACACAACAATCAACAAAAATATTTGTACAATTGATCTGAATTGAATAAAATGAAAATCTTAAATTATNTACAAAAGAACATACAAAAAATGATTAAAAAAGAAGAAGAAGAAGAAGAACCATAGATAATCAGTGAATGGATAACTTGAACACAACAATCTAGTCAAATATTTGTAAAATTGATCTGAATAGAATACAATGAAAATCTTAAGATTTATATCAATTAAATCATACTTTATGTGAATGCTTATCCGAATTGAGGATTTCTTTTTCATGCAATCTCACATGACTTCTCAAATAATATAATCAGTGTTGTTGAATTTTTCTTGATGCGGCGGAAATGAAAAAAATCAATGCGAGTTAGAGAATCTTATATAGAAGAAGATTAACCTAGATGAAAAAACATTAAAAAAAAAATCAAACGACTTCGTTTAGAATATTGGAGTTATAAGCTCATAAATATATGGGCCTTGATTTCATTATATATAAAATAAAATGCCAATTTAATGAAAACAATAAGAAGACATTCAAAAATTATTATGACTTTCTGATTCTTCAAACTAGGTGTTCACTTAAAGGCTATGACTCAAAATGACAACGGTTATGAATCTGATTTAAGGAAAAGAAAATCTATAACTTGATTTGTGTGCGTTAAAGTTGAATTGATTTTATTTATCAAATGTATTTTTTATGATCTTTCATCTAAAATAACATGAATCTAATCACAAATAACTAACAACAAAAATAAAGTACAAAAGAACATACTACAAATAATTAAATAAGAAGAAGAAAAAAAACCATAGATAATCACTGAATAGATAACTTGAACACAACAATTTACTCATATATTTGTAAAATTGATCCGAATAAAATGAAAATTTTAAAATTTATATCAATTAAATCATACTTTATGTGAATGCTTATCCGGATTGAGGATCTCTTTTTCATGTAATCTCACATGACTTCTCAAATAATATAATCAGTGTTGTTGAATTTTTTTTGATGCGGCGGAAATGAAAAAAAATCAATGAGAGTTAGAGAATCTTATAATAAGGTTTTTTACCTAGCTAAAAAAACACTAAAAAAATCGAATGACTTCGTTTGGAATATTGGAGTTATAAACCCATAAATATATGAGCCTTGATTTCATTATAGATTAAATAAAATACAAATTTAATGAAAACAATAAGAAGACATTCAAAAATTAATATGACTTTATGATTCTTCAAACTAGGTGTTCACTTAAAGGCTATGGCTCATCATGACAACGATTATGAATCTGATTTAAAGAAAAGAAAATATATAACTTGATTTGTGTGCGTTAAAGCTGAATTGATTTTTTTATCAAATCTATTTTTTATGATCTTTCAATCTAAAATGCCATGAATCTAATCTCAAATAACTAACAACAAAAATAAAGTACAAAAGAACATACAAAAAATGATTAAAATAGAAGAAGAAGAAGAACCATAGATAATCAGTGAATGGATAACTTGAACACAACAATCTACTCATATATTTGAAAAATTGATCTGAATCGAATAAAATAAAAATCTTAAAATTTATGTCAATTAAATCATACCTTATGTGAATGCTTAACTGAATTGAGGACCTCTTTTTCATGCAATCTCGCATAACTTCTCAAATAATATAATCAGCGTTCTCAAATAATATAATCTTAAATAGAAGAAGATTAACCTAGATGAAAAAACAATCGAACGACTTTGTTTAGAATATTGGACTTATAAACCCATAAATATATGAGCTTTGATTTCATTATATATAAAATAAAATACCAATTTAATGAAAACAATAAGAAGACATTCAAAAATTAATATGACTTTCTGATTCTTCAAACTAAGTGTTCACTTAAAGGCTATGGCTCATCATGACAACGGTTATGAGAAAATCTATAACTTGATTTGTGTGCATTAAAGTTGAATTGATTTTTTTTATCAAATCTATTTTTTTTAATGATCTTTCAATCTAAAATACCATGAATCTAATCTCAAATAACTAACAACAAAAATAAAGTACAAAAGAACATACAAAAAATGATTAAAAAGAAGAAGAAGAAGAACCATAGATAATCAGTGAAAGGATAACTTGAACACAACAGTCTACTCAAAGATTTGTAAAATTGATCTGAATCGAATAAAATGAAAATCTTAAAATTTATATCAATTAAATCATACCTTATGTTAATGCTTAACCGAATTGAAGATCTATTTTTCATGCAATCTCTCATGATTTCTCAAATAATATAGTCAGCGTTGTTGATGGCAGACTGTTGCTGCTCCTGTTGTTGCAGTTGCAGTTGTTGTAACTACTGCACTTGCTGTTGTAACCTCTGAAGTTCGGCAGCTGCAGCATTCTGTTGGTTGGCATTCTGATCGTCCATGATGACGGAATTTGATCTGGCTTTTCTGTTCGTTCGTTCTAACCTTGTTAGCTCTTCGTTGCTGAGCTTGCGAAGGTTTTCAGAGAGAGCCCTTTCTTCTGGTAACTCTACTCAGCTTTTCGGTTAGTCACCTGAATCTTACAAGAGAAGAAAATAAAATGTATAAGTAAATCTTAGACTAAATTTCAGTTTCATATTCAAAAGTAACGCTATTGGTCCCCGGCAACGGCGCCAATTCTTGAAACACTTCAGGAATAACCCAAATAAAAACACTGCAAGAGAACAGTCTATCGCAGTAGTATAGATGGGATCGAATCCACAAGGACGGAGGTCACACTACAAATCTCACAAAGTCATGCGGGTTACTAAGTTGGACCAAGGTCGTTGTAGTATAGTGGTAAGTATTCCTGCCTGTCACGTGGGTGATCCAGGTTCGATCCCCTGCAACGGCGCCAATTCTTGAAACACTTCCGGAATAACCCAAATAAAATACTGCAAGAGAACAGTCTATCGCAGTAGTATAGATGGGATCGAATCCACAAGGACCAAGGTCACACTACAAATCTCACAAGTGAAATTAAGCTAAGACGAGAATATGGTTTTAATTTGCAAAAGTAATGAAAATAACTAAAAGCTATGTAAATTCAATGAGATAAAACGTTAGGCCAATGGTTTCTTTGCAGGAATCCAGAGATCATGAACCTGATAACTATTCAGAAAATGATTTAGCACAAGTCTCGAGCTCAAACATAAATGTTTAATCCATCCACTGTCATGGTATTGATCACTAAATATAAAAACCTAAGATTATAAACTGTCGTTTGAACTTAGAATTCTAGACCAGCATTAACGAATTGGTTTGATATGTTCACGAATCGCCTAAGCATCAGCTTTCGTTGGCTAAGGAAGATTCGCTCGCTTATGTTCTTTCAAGCAATCTATAACACTTTTGATGAATAGATTAAACCCTAGATCGGAGACTAAGTGACCAGTTGAGCCTAAGAAATGAACACAGCAATAAGCGAAGACCACAAAAGATAAATCCCTATCAATGTATAATTCAATGATTCATAGATCCTCTTGAAACCCTAAACCTAACTATGAAACCACACAGACATGGAAACAAAGAACACGCAAGGAGATAGAGAAGAACTCATAATCGATATGATAGAAAATCAAATAGGGGTCAGAAATTCTTCTCAAAAAGATGTAGAGTCAGAGATCCGTCTCCCCAAAGCTTATAAATTGCCAAAAGCCAAAAATCTGAATAGAAGATAAGCGTAACCTAAAAAGTGGCTACAAATAGGTATAAATAGGTCTCTAGTTGTTCATGGTCAAAATTGGGTGGATCTAGGCCGAAACAGAAAAGTCGAATTTCCTTTTTGCCTACGAGACTGGATCGGTCGATCCAAGTTTCTTGAATCGGTCGATTTGATGCCCGTATATGGGTCATCTTTGCGCATGCTCCTTCTGCTCGCCAGGCTGGACCGTCTTCACGAAAATTGGCATAAATTTTGATCGCACTGTTGGAATGACCTCAAACCACTTCTAAATGACAGCCAATACACTGCTATTTCTTGGATCCAAATTTGGGCGCGATCCATCGGTGGGAAGTCCTTCAACGAATGCCAAACTTTTGATGCCTCTGCATGATTCTGCATCTCCATATGCTCATTTGTACCCAAAACGGCTCATTCTCTCCCAAAGTGACCTAAAAACTGAAAAGACTTGATAAAATGACTAACAGACTCTAAAAACAAACTTTGACTCGATAAAAGACACAAAACAATGGTTAGAAACCGGTAAAAACACGGTTTATCAGTGGACACATACAAATATCAATGGTTACGAGATTCCCAAAGCAGATCAAACGTCAAAAAATAACTTGAGGCAAAAGAGCTCAAGTTAAAACCACCTCGGCCAAAGAATAGCTTGGCGACAATAAGAGAAACTCGTCAATAAATCATCACAACGCCTCGGCATTAATTCACTTCGGAAGCAAAAGCCAGCAGTCGGTTCGGCGTCATTACGGTTCGGTAGTTAATCTCGATCCCGGCAACTATCATCTCGTCACAATAACTTCTGAATCTGACGAGCTGGGGGGCAAACTGTTGGGGTCAGATTCCACCCGCTCGAGATTAACCGTTTGGAAACAACCAAGTATGAACCGAATCAAAGACGAGAAGAAGACAAGGACGAGGAAAAGACGACCGAGCCAAAGCATGGCTCGGGCCCATCCCATTCGCTTCGACAAGATCCGCCTCGGCCAGATCACCTCGGGAAAAACAGGACCGAGCTGAGGCGAAATCAATATCATTCCCTAGACCAAATCGAGATTGGATCAAGACTCTATCAATCCGGTCCATCTTGGTTCAATATCATGCGCCGAAGTTAGCTCTCCCTAGGTCAACTTCGAGATTGGGCCGAGCTTGTCAACCCATTAAGCGACCGATCAACAAGAAACCCTAGGTGAGACTTCTAGTCAGCGGCCGCGAGAATGAAAAAGGAAAGATTCCACATCTTCCGAGATCCCCATTCATAGGATCTGTATAAATAGTTGTCATAATCGTCTGTAACGAGAGGAGCTTAGGATATCTTAGCAAGAACCTTAGCAAAAATCATTCATGTACTTGAAGGCTTACGAAACAGTTAGAAAAATCATCTTTGGATCCTTGTTCTCGTGTTTTCGATCTCAGAAACTTATGTTCCCTCTAAGTTCCTTTACAAAAATTTGATTGTGCGAGTTTCGACTCCCACAACGTAGCTCAATTTGTGAATCACAATCGCTCACCCAACGTTTTGTGGCAGCCAATCACTCGTGAATAGAAGGGTTTATGGTGTATTTACATTGAATTTTTACAATGAGGCATATTCCTTTGTTGAAAGGGTTGACATATGATAATGGAGCATCTAGAGGAAATGGGAAGAAGAAGATTTGTATACGTAGGTCAGAGAAAATCGGTGGCTCATTTGGATGATGATCTTGTCTACGTAGGTCAGAGAAAGGTAGGTCAGAATATTGTGTTCCTTTTTTATAAATTAATGGAGATTTTTATTAGTTATCGGGTCTTTACTCTATCAAAATCTCAATTAATTGATAAAGAGGAACAAAAGATTAGAAAAAAAACTCTTAAAATTACTCAAAAAAATAGAATCGTTATCTAAATGAGCCACTGCATTTCTATGCCTACCTAGACAGATCTTCTTCTTCCCATCTTCTCTAGATGCTCCATAATCATATCCTAACTCTATTAATGGAGGATTAAGTTGAATTGAAAAAATACAATGTAAACACACCACAAACCCTTTCGTTCATCAGAAATTCGTTGTAACAAAACATTTGATGACTTGGTTCATAAATCGGTCCATATACCCATACTTCTTCACACTTATTACAAATTTGGATGAAAGATTAATGTCATGGGGGACTTTCTTTAGTGAAACTTCGACGACAAGCTCAGGTTCATAATTCAATTATAACAAGATATAAACTCGCAATGTATCAAATATATAATCAAATTCTTCTTGTTTAATATTTCTCCATTGAAATAATTGGGATATGATTATGGAGCATCTACAGGAAATGGGAAGAAGAAGATGTGTCTACGTAGGTCAGAGAAATGTGGTGGCTCATTTTGGATGATGATATTGTCTTTTCAAATAATTTTAAAATTTTCATTTGTTTTATCTGTAATCTTGTGTTTCTTTTTTATCATTTAATGAAGATTTTTATAAGTTATCGGGTTTTTACTCTATCAAAATCTCAATTAATTGATAAAGAGGAACACGAGATTAGAAAGAACAAAAAAAAAGAGAAACTCTTAAAATTACTCCAAAATATAGAATTGTCATCCAAATGAGCCACTGCATTTCTCTGTCATACCTAGACATGTCTTCTTCTTCCAATCTTCTTTAGATGCTCCATAATCATATCCTAACTCTCTTAATGGAGGAATATTTTTCATTGTAAAATTATAATGTAAACACACCACAAACCCTTTCATTCACTAGAAATTGGTTGCAACAAAATGTTTGATGAGTAACTATGGTTCATAAATCGGGCCAAATACCATGATTTCTTCGCACTAGTGACAAATGTTGATAAAATATTAATGGCATGGAGGACTTTCTCTAGTGAAACTTTACTGACAAGCTCAGGTTCATAATTCTATTGTAACAAGATATAAACTCGTGAAATATCTAATATATAATCACCCTCTTCTTGTTCCATATTCTCTTTAATATTACCAGCATATTCACATATGAACAATTATGTTGGTTATATTATAGAAAAATGTGACCAAAAGAAGAGGATGATTATATATTTGATACTTCGTGGGTTTATAACTCGTTTTAATGGAATTATGAACCTGAGCTTGTTGGTGAAGATGCTCTAGAGAAAGTCCTCGAGGAGATTAATCCTTCATCTAAATTTTTTATCACTGCAAAGAAATCAAGTGATGTGGCTCAATTTATGAACCACAATAGCACACCCAACGTTTTGTGGCAGCCAATTTGAAACGACCGCGGTCCAAAACCCAACCTCCGAGGTTTCCCATTCAGTCCCTATGCCTATGACACCGCAACATCATATGTACTTATTGCTCAACAATAGTCAAACCCCGTTACTCAAGACACCGCAGCATCTCCGAGTTCTGAGCATCTGCCATATCCCGCAGGATATCCACCATACCTCGCAAGGTATCAATCATACCACATCACCCAAGACACCGCAGCATCTCCGAGTTCTGGGTATCTGCCGTACCACTCCACTCGGTAATATAACCTACAAGAGTCTCAATACCCCATACCACTCAATTCTAGGAAATATATCCTACGTCTAGGATATACTCCTTACGAATCCACAGTATCACGTATCACTCTAGGCTATAAACCTCCCGAGCCTGGGTACATCGCCAGTCACACTCTCAAGACACACAATCCTGCGAGCTATCGGCACCAGAGGAACTAGTCCTCTCAACGAGAAATAAGTCACACATCTATAAGCATCTCGACTGAACTACCTCCTGTGATCCGTGTAAATCCTCGCAAGGCAACACCGGCATCACCCATATTCCATACCCGGAATATCTGGCGTGCATAACCAATAACCCGGCCATCGTACCGCCCTTGCGCACCCTTCAGTATCGGCTCGCTTCCGAACAAGCATAACTGAAACACGCAACGCTCACCACAGTAATAAGATCATCCATCCTATCACTCTCTTGCATTAACTTTTGTTTTTACCCCAAGCGTAATGCGAAACCATGACTCCCAAAGTCACCAATAATAAGAAATACTCATCTTATTACACATCATAATGTAACATCGTTCTACACAACGGAAATGCAAAATGAAACACACATAGCATACAGCTATAACCGAAACTGGAACCTCTCGATGGAACTCAAGCCGCAGCTTGCTTCTGGAACCACTTCTGGAACCTCGCTTCCATCCTAGCCTCTGGCTCCCAAGTTTCCTCATGCACCCCGCCACAGTCCCACAGAACTCGCATCATCGGAATCTTCTCCCGACGAAGCTCTTTGACCCTCCGCTCGAGAACTCTCAAAGGTCTCGCCTCAACGGTCATATTGGGCTGGAGATCTGACGGAATCTCAGCCAATACTTCGTCACCCCTATACAAACACTTCTTCAGCATCGACACATGGAAGACCTGATGAAATGCTTGCATAGCCGCGGGTAACTCCAACCGATACGGTACCGGTCCAACACGCTCCACAATCCGGAACGGCCCCAAATACCTCGGACTCAACTTAGTCGCAGTAATGGACCTGTTCGGACCTCTTAGTAAAGCCATCTTGAGATACACACTATCTCCCACCTCAAACACAAGCTCTTTCCGCCTCTTACCGGCATAACTCTTTTGCCGATCTTGGGCCTCTTTCATGTTCAGCTTCAAAACCCGGATCTTTTCCGTGGTTTCCTGAACAAAACTCGCACCCAAAGTGCTCCTCTCCCCCACTTGTGTCCAACACAAGGGGGTACGACATGGCCTCCCATACAGAGCCTCATATGGAGCCATCCCAATACTTGCCTGGTAGCTATTGTTATACGCAAACTCTACCAAGCTTAAGTGATCCACCCAGTGACCACCCCAATCCAGCACGCACATCCTCAACAAATCCTCCAAAGTCTGGATGGTCCGCTCGGACTGCCCATCTGTCTGAGGATGGTACGCCGTGCTCAAGTGCACTTTCGTGCCCATCTCTGCCTGAAACGCATTCCAGAACTCCGATGTGAACTTAGGATCCCGATCCAAGAAAATGCTCACCGGTACTCCATACAGTCTCACAATCTCCTGCACGTACTTCCTAGCCAAAACTGCTGCCCCATCGGTCTTCTTAATGGCCAGAAAACGCGCACACTTGGTCAATCGATCAACGATGACCCAAACAGCATCCTTGGTCCGAGAAACTGGTAAACCCACCACGAAATCCATCGTGATCATATCCCACTTCCACTCTGGAAAGGGTAAACTCCGCAACAAACCACTCGGAACCTGGTGCTCCGCCTTCACTAACTGGCACACGTTGCACGACGCAACCCAGTTAGCCACATCCTTCTTCATCCCGACCCAATGATAATAGCGCTTGAGATTGCGGTACATCTTAGTCGCTCCCGGATGAATCGTGAACATACTCGAATGAGCCTCACTCAGGATCTCTCGCCGCAAATCCTCATCCAAAGGTACGCATACCCTCCCACTAACAAGGATAGTTCCGTTCGCAGATACCTGATACTCAGAACCCTCTGCTCTCGAAGCCTTAACCAAAACCTCATCTTTCTCCTGAGCCAACCGAACTCTGCTCAAAAGATCCGCCTGGTTAGCCGACTCTAAGCCCAAATGTTCCTGAGATACAACACATAAGCGCAATGTGCTAATCTCGCTCACCAAAGACTCTACCTCGAGCTCCAGTATAAACTCGCGAAGTATCGAATATATAATCACCCTCTTCTTGTTCCATATTCTCTTTAATATTACCAGTATATTCACATATGAACAATTATGTTGGTTATATTATAGAAAAATGTGACCAAAAGAAGAGGATAATTATATATTTGATACTTCGTGAGTTTATAACTCGTTTCAATGGAATTATGAACCTGAGCTTGTTGGTGAAGATGCTCTAGAGAAAGTCCTCTAGGAGATTTATCCTTTATCTAAATTTGTTATCACTGCAAAGAAATCAGGTGATGTGGCTCAATTTATGAACCATAATCGCTCACCCTACGTTTTGTGGCAGCCAATTACTCGTGAGCTGAAGGGTTTATGGTGTATTTACATTGAATGTTTGCAATGAGACATATTTCTCCATTGACAGAGTTGAGATATGATTATGGAGCATGTATAGGAAATGGGAAGAAGAAGATGTGTCTATATAGGTTACAGAAAGGCGGAGGCTTGTGTGGATGATGATCTTGTCTTTTCAAGTAATTTTAAGAATTTCCTTTGTTTTATCCCTAATCTTGTGTTCCTTTTTTTATTAGTTATCGGGTCTTTACTCTATCAAAATCTTAATTAATTGATAAAGAGGAACACAATGCTAGAAATAAAAAAGGAGAAACTCTTAAAATTACTCGAAAATATAGAATTGTCTTCTAAATTAGCCACTACATTTCTCTAGCCTACATAGACAAGTCTTCTTCTTCCCATCTCCTCTAGATTCCCCATAATCATATCTTAACTCTGTTAATGGAAGAATATGTTTCATTGTAAAAATCCAATGTAAACACACCACAAACCCTTTCGTTCATGCGAAATTGGTTGCAACAAAACGTTGGGTGAGTAACTATAGTTTATCAATCGGGCCACATTTTCTGATTTCTTCGCACTAATCACAAATTCCGATGAAAGATTAATCTCATCGTTTATTATGTTTACAGAAATAGTATTAGAGAGCTTTTGCTTTTAAAAATAAATATGTGATCATTCATTTAATCACTGTAACAAAACGTATATGATTGAAAATCTGTTGCATCTTAGTTTCCAAGAAAGTATTACTTGTAGATTCTTGGTATATTAAACACACGAGTTTGCCCTAGTTTGCATCTCTCCTAGGAACGAGTCTCGAGGCAATCGCGCATTAGTTTCACCATGATCATTTCTCAACGGCGATCGCTCTCCGTCCACCTGACTGTCGTTCCTTCCTCTCTTCTCGGGTCCATCAAAGCATCTCGTAGTATTGTACTCAACCTCCGTCGGCCAACTCCGTTGCCGGCGAAAATTCTTCCAGATGCGCTCTGTTTGCGGTAATGTTGTTCTACTCTGTTAGCCTTGGAATCCGGTGAAAAAGCTTCCTGCTCTGCTCTCACCCTCGGTAGTTTTACGGCAAAAACTTCCCATGTTCACGCATCCTATGCTATCCGCTGAAAGATAAGCTCTCCGTCGAACATTCTTCACCATCCAGATCTGTCGGATCCAACTTCACCTCCGAGCATAAGATCAGCCTTTCGTTAACCTCTGCTTCATTCCGAGCTCCGCCGTTTCGACATAGGCTCTGACTCAACGAGTTTTCGGTGGAAAATATGTTATCATATGCTGCATCTAAGCTTTGATCGGCCAGTCCGGCGAGTTGTTCCGGCGACTCCCGCCGCTTCTCTACTCCAACAACCTTTGTCGTCACACCCTTTGTTTTTATCACACCCAGATTCTCGTGGGTCAAGCTTTTGAGCCTCGGCGTGTTCTTGGTTCTAGTTGGCCTGCTACTGGGCCTAGTCCCTTTGTATAGCCCATCAGTTCCCAACCGATCAAAATTGAAGATTTTTGACCATTAAGGTCTACTTTGCTTATCTTCCTCATCTAACGAGATATATTATGCAATGACGTCCTCCTTTTGGAAGAGATCACTTCCACCTTTCTCCTCTTTCGAGGAGAGAACTCTTCTATCAATTTCCTTCTCTGTGAGAGGGGGTTTTTCTTCGATTTGAAATCCAAGAAAAAGTCTTAATTAATCCCTTAACTATTTATTTTCTTGCTTAGCAGTCTGTACGGGATCAGAAGATGCAACAAATTTCGCCTCGACGAGATTCGAAGGTAGGGGAAATCTTTCCACGTCACAAGTTAAGGTGACCAAGTTATTTCCTTCCGGTCTAGCCACGAAATTTATGCTGACGCATCCGAGTAGCTTTGAGATTCATTGTCGCGTAATCTTACTGAGTTTTCAACTTTATCTTCTACTGCTTTCAAGTCTTATTTTATTAACCTAAGATTTTGATAACTCATCCTTACTATTGTAACTGTCAAGTTCAAAAGAATGTTAAGTATGATTTGCACAAAAAAGGTTCTTGGTATATTTACCTAAATATTAACTTAACTACATATTTAGAAAAGTAATATAAAGTTTTATAATATTTAATGAAATTTTGTTTGTAAAATGTTCATAGAGCAAATCTTCTGCCAAGAGAGTTTATATGATATGTTAGCAAAACTAAATAAATATAAAGATGAAACTGTTTAAAATAAATAAAATTCAAGTTTTAATTTGAAAGTGCTCGGAAATGGTATAATCTATACTTTTAAAAAGGGTATACATTTTATGTCCAAACAGAAAAATCTTCATATAG
Source organism: Eutrema yunnanense (assembly GCA_002933935.1). Lineage (NCBI taxonomy): Eukaryota > Viridiplantae > Streptophyta > Magnoliopsida > Brassicales > Brassicaceae > Eutrema > Eutrema yunnanense. The sequence goes on along the minus strand of PKML01065566.1, from coordinate 164,805 downwards.
GCTACTCTTTTTGTGGATAACTACTATTCCAGTTGCCAAACAAGTTAATTTAGTACAATGTTAATAAAAAATTATATTTTACTTTATATTTAAAAATAATTCCAAAAATTCAAATTTTAATTTAGATTAGTTCGGATTTCTTTAAAATATAGGTTAGATTAATTATCAAAAATCACAAAACCAGTTGTTATTATATCCTTACAAAAATAATAAACCGGGTATTAATTTAGATTTAATTTAAATATTCATATTTAAATAATATTTTTTTATCATAATCAATCAGCCTAAAATTTTAAATATTTGAAATTAGTAAATATTTATACTATACGGTAATATGAACGAGCGGGTTATAATTATGTTTTTTATAATCACGGTCCATTTCAAATTAATATGAACTGACGGGTTAGAATTATGTTTTTATAATCACGATCATATTTAATATTAGAAAGTATTAAATCTACAAAACAAATTATATCTAAACACAAAAATAAATCTTTGTCACTTATTAGAAAATTTATATCTATAAAAACAAATTATATCTAAATACAAAAAAAAACATATTATATTATAAAATTTGATAAAAAAAATATATCTCGTGCGGGTGCACGGGTTAGAATCTAGTAATTTGTTAAAAATATATGGGTAGAGTTAAATTCAATATTAATAAATAAGCACGCTGCTCTTTGTTATGTTCACCTGGTTCTATTTACCAAATGTATATTTAATATTATTTTTATATATAGTTTAATGGGTGAATTGGGTGAATATGATCAGTTGACCATATATTTAAGAATGTGACAGTTGACAAATTGAAATTGGGTCAGCGTGTTGAGGAAGAGTGTTTTTCCCCGATTTGCCCCTACAGGATGTGACGACCTCGCGTTTAAAATTTGCGAAACGCACATTAAATGCCCGACAAGGAATTTAATGCAAATGGAGGGAGGATATTTCCATGAGCTTGGGGTTGTGTGGCGCCGCCTGCAACAAAGATTTGGGCAATCCAATTATTGGGTGGTTGGTAATTAACAAGGAGATATGTAACCTTCATCGGTCTCTGGAAAAGCAAATAGTGACCAAATAAGATTTAAAAAATGTTGAACTCTCTATTTATGAGAGACGCAGTGGATAGGCTTAGTGTTCCCAAAAAAACATTGATCTTCGCCTCCTTCGATGCTCATTAATTTGTATCCAACGAATTAACTGCAGTTTCCACCGGATCTGGAATCGAAGTTAGCAGCCATCTACAAAGAGGACAAACGAGGTAGGTAAAATTGATAGCTACCATTGTTAACCGTAAATTTATGTGTGCAACCCTATTTACGTGTTTTCACTGTAAATTTTTGGTGCAAGGCCATGGAAGATGCTATCCGGGTTGGGCTGAACCTAGGACCGACCCTCGAAATGGATGTAACATACCAATGGCCCCATTGGATGCTAGGGTCTGAATGGAAAAAATCAACGATGATATAACATACTTTGATTTTACTTTGGTTTTAGAGAGACAAGTCTGAATCTCCCTTCGTCCGAGATCAGATCTCAAAACCTCTTGTTTCTATTTTATTTGATGATTTATTCAGTTATGTTGATTGTTTCATTCTCCATGTCTGAGTAAATCCACTTTAGGTTTAGGGTTTTCTCATAAAGGATGTCTTTGAATGCTAGGTTGATTATCTGTTTAGGATTCACTATCTGAATTAGTTCTTCACCATAGGTTGTTCTCAAAGCTAATTCTAGGTTGACGAATCTGGAACTTAGATCTTAGGATAATTGATTAGGCACGAGAGTGCGATTAATTACCTGATAGAATCTATAGGTGAGCAAATTGATTATTCGCAAAGAGATTTGGTTTAATTGATTTGTGAACATATCAAACCTGATATTAAAGCTGATTTAGACTTTAGGATTCGCAAAGAGATTTGGAATTCCTAGGATTTAGATTTAGATAGTTTTCGCAACGAGAGTTGGTTAGCTATATTTTAGTGATTTGAGTTCAAGAACCGTGCGTAATCTGAATCATATTAGTTAATTTAGCTGCATTCATTGATTTCCTGAGAAAAACGATGGGCCTATGTTTTCCTCCATTGATTTACAACACTTTTAATTGCGTACTTGTTTTTTTTTACATCTTCTGATTTAGCGTATTTTGGATCTATATAATCTACTGTGTGAAATCTTGAGTCTTTGTGGTTCGACCCCTAGCTATACTACGACAACTGCTTTAGTATCTTAGGGTATTAATTTGAGCATATCACGGGGCGACAAGCAGCCGGAAGTCAACCCGCCGGAACTACCGCGGGATATTTCAGAGCTTTGGCGGTTGTTGCATGGACCTCCTGGCCCTTTCGGAAGAGCAACAGAGGACGTCGTCGACGATGCCCTCACACCCCTGGCGGAATCGGTAGACCTGATGGATGTTGACCGTCGGCACACCGATATGCCGGTTTGCAGCTGACTCTTGCGGGAGCGTACGTTGAATCAGGGGGTGATTTCGAAGTGGTCCCCATACAGCCGGATGTAATATCAGTGAGCTCATGTTCTTCGTCGACATCGACCCCTCCTTCAACGAGAAGTCTCTATTTCTCACAAGAGGACCTCGGGGATGCCCGGGAGGAAATGGAGATGCGAATATCTCAAATAGGTAATGACCTCACTAACATTACCATTTCATCGTAAACAAATATATTATAGGTCTCGAAATCTTACATACGCAATGACTGCTGTACAGGTGAGGACCTGATATCTCGCTTATTTGACGATCGCATTCCAGACCCGGCACAACAAACGGCGTTCCAAAACAGAAGGGGGACAAGTAATCGGGCACGTGCGGATGGCCCAGGAGACAGGTTGGCGGCATTAAGGACTAATATGGGGAACCAAAACATTGAGATAAGGTCATCTTCGAGGAACCCACCAGCTCTATTTTCGGGTAATCCTGGGAGCACGCAATACCCACTTTCAATATCCGGAAACGCAGTGATAATGACTTATCAACCAAATTTGGTGGAGAAACGAGAGTGGAACCAGCATTGCACGATAGGGATGCCCCAAATTATGACTTATCAACCAAATTTGGTGATAATCAAGTTACTTGTTAATTGTATTCCGTTAACATTAGGTGTTAACGCCATTTTGTTAACATTCATATCTCTTGGCACGTGGGATCCGGGACATTGATTACGAAGGGGATGACATATATGTTGGCAGAATTTTTAAGTCACATGACGACTATGATATGTTCAAATTAATACCCTATTTAGATACTAAAGCAGTTGTTATAGTATAGCTAGGGGTCGAACACAAGGACTCACATAGACACACAATATATTATAGATTTGGGAATTACGCTAAGCAATCAATGGTATTGAAAACAGAATGTAAATTAAAACGGTTGTAAATTCAATTTAGGAGAGATAGGTTCAGGGTATTTCTCAGGAAATCAATGAATGCAGGTAAACTAACTAACATGATTCAGATTTAGCGCGGTTCTTGAACTTAAATCACTAAAGTATAGCTAACCAACTCTCGTTGTGAAAACTATCTAAATCTAAATCCTATGAATTCCAAATCTCTTTGCGAATCCTAAAGTCTAAATCAGCTTTTTAAATCAAGTTTGATTTGTTCACAAAACAACTAAACCAAATCTCTTTGCGAATAGTGATTTTGCTCACCTTAGGTTCTATCAGGTAATTAATCGCACTCTCGCGCCTAATCAATTATCCTAAGATCTAAGTTCAAGGTGATCAATCCAGAATTAGCTTTGCAAACAAATTATGGTGAAGAACTAATTCAGGTAATGAATCCTAATAATTAATTAACCTAGCATTCAGAGAAAAACCCTATTGAGAACCCTGAACCTAACAAGGGATCTACTCAGACATGGAGAATGAAACAATCAACATAACTGAATAAATCATCAATAGAATAAAATAAGAGTAGAATGAAACAGGGGTTTGAAATCTTCTCTCAGACGAACAGAGTTCTGACTTGTCTCCCCTCTCTCAGAAATCCTCCAGAACAACGTAATAAAAAGCACACAGCCAAAGTGGCTGTAAAACCTAAATTAATAGTCTAAACACGAATTAATAGTCTAAATTAATAGTCTTGTAAATATTAAAGTCTTCTGGGTAAGTTCTGCAATTCTTCAAACTTCATTATAGTTGCGACTTGTAATCTGCTTCAATGGGTGTCGATCGATACCAGGGGGTATCGATCGATGCTTGACGCTTCCATTGGGCACTTAGTCACCAGACTTCAGTTTTGCTCCATAATGCACCATAAAACTCTAATATTTCCAATAATGCTCCAAATGTGCTAAAACCTGTAAAAGACTCTAAAAGACTCTATAATAGAATAAAGACTCGATAAAACGGACTTATATCATGGCTTAAACAGGGTAAAAACCATGATATATTAACTCCCACAGACTTAGCCTTTGCTTGCCCTCAAGCAAATAGAAGACTAAACCGGAGAAAGAGGTTTGAAAACGTAGAGACTCACCTGTTCTTGAAACGTGGAAATGACCAATTTCCCAAGCACCCAAGTGTCACCTAACTAGCTTTTGATCTAACCACCATGTACTTCTCCGTAGACATTCGCAGCTTCCCAGACTACACACATTATTTCTCAGCATTGTTCAATCAAGCCATCCTAGCCAGTTTCATCGCTGTGAATTAGTATTAAGAACCTTCTAGATTCTTTCCCATACAATATCATGACAAGGAACCACCATTTTTCATACTTTTTGGTATTATTTCTCTCCCCCAGACTTATTTATTATTATGTTCTCTTCTTGTTTTTAGCTTTGCATATACAAATCAAGGTATGAGCCGCGAGTATTGATGGTGTTTGCCACCTAATCCCCGATTCTTCCCTCTCAACGTATCAAAGGATGTAGGCGAATAATGGCATCATAGGAAAATCCTAGCCTCGCTTCCAATCCTCTGTGTGATCATTCCCTCTTGAGTAGAATAATGAGATCGCTGGAAATTTTCCTAACCCTCTACTTAGAAGAAAATTATTTCATCTTTAATGCACTTATTAATTAATTATAATAGGGAGAGAAATACCGTTATTTTAAAACACATGGGTTCTTTTGTCAGATACTAATGAGGAATCAAGCTCTATAGATACTAACCACATTGATGAAGTGCAAAAATTTGGCTCATGCTTTAAGGAACTTTGCCGAAAACATGAGTGTCTTCTGGTTAACTGGTCAGCTTTTAGATTTTTCATTAGTCGATCTAGAACTGATTATGTAACAATGGTCACTTAGAAGCAAGGTCATATCAATTGATTCAAGAAAAAGATCACAGTCTCAGACAAAATTTTGACTCAATAAAACAACGAATGACACAAAAACGGACTGACTCTAAGAAAAACAAAAACAAAGTCAGCGACTACCTCCCCCAGACTTAAACAACACTGTCCCTAGTGTTATCTAGCCTAGAGTTAGTGAAAGAAAACAAATGAACCAAGTGGATTATAAAAACCAGAACCGTACCTTTACAGGGTATCGATCGATACTGGCAGGTATCAATCGACACCAGCCGTATATCGACACACTAATTGAAAATCAGTGGTGTCGAATTGCTTAACCAGAAAAAGCATTCCATTGTGTTAGATGTTAGCACTGTTAGGAACACTTAAAAACAGGTTAAAAGCAAGTACATCAAACATAAATCCAAAGAAGTTCAAATGCAAAAACAAATACTGACATAAGTTCAACAGAAAAGAAAAATAAAAGAAAAAGAAAGAAAAATCCAAACGTGAAGATCAGATAGAAGGAATACTAATCCTCTGTGGCCTCGGAATCACTCTCATGTCAGCTGCAGCAGATGGTCCAACGTTAGCGGGCGTGCTAGGAGAACATGGTGAAACAGGACGTCGAGATGAGGTAATGGCGGTCCAGATCGTCTGCAGACTCGCGACTACATACCGCTGAAAAGGATCCATCTCCATCTCAGGTAGTGGAGGAAGAGAAAACGCAGCAGCGAAGGGAGGTGGCTCGCATTGCGGTTGACCCCTAGCAGGGTCAGATGCGGGTGGTAGTGCTCTAGTAGCTGAGCCTCGCCTTCGTATAACCGGTGCAGGCTCCATGTCAGCAGGAGCAGGTGCGAAAAGCAACTGAGTAGGGTCACCGCCTATGTCTGTGAGATCGGTGTTGGGGAGCTGAACCAGATGGTCCCCAACATAAGTGCTGAGAACCCAATGTCTGAACGGCTTCAGCCAACGCAGATGCTCCAAGTGCGCTTCATCCATGAGCTCGCGGGAAGTCACGATCGAACAACTAGTGGTGCTGATCCCTAAGTGCAGAAAAATGGGAGTGAGAAGACTGCCCACCGTCTCGGTCTTCGATCGGTCTGTAGTCCTATAAGTCTAGCCGCGTCCGGTGAAAGGCTTAACCTTCAGCGACTCCAAATGGTGCGCAAAGACAGCACCTAAGTTGACCACGAGGTCCATCTCAGGCCACTCATATGCCTCATCAGAAAAAGGTCTCCAATCCCAATGGATAGAACAACCAGCTCAGCAACTCTCATCTTGTTCGGCTCCATCTTACACAACAGAGTGTTGCTCAGGATCCTCACAAGGCAGAGCACGACAGGATGGCGCACATCCATTTGTGTAGTGGTCTTGCTGTCATAGGCTCCATGCCCAAAGTGAGACCAGAACGCCTCAACATCCATGAACTTGCGCAGAAATTCGCACCTAGAGAAGTCCCTGTGAAACCCATATATGTCGCAGAGCTCCTGAAAAGATATCCTATATCGCACACCGCGAATCAGAAAGGTCAGAACACCTTGTTGTGCGGTTACCGGAGGCTCACCGGTGTAGTAGACGCGAACAGAAGCAAGGAACTGGTGAACCAAATCAGGGTACAGGTCGTACTGCCGCGTAGGCATCGTCCCCAATCCAATCTTACGGATCAATCTGTCAAGCTCCCTGTCAGAATCTAGATGTCGCATAGTGTGCGTATCAACAAACCGAGTCGGGCGCACATCAACCAACTACCATGCTTTGTAGAAGATCGAATCGTAATCGTCTCATTCCTCGGAAATAGGCCTATCGATGCAAGCTTTGCTCTCCGTGATCTCCTTGTCTGTCCCCTCGAAATCACCTCTCAAACGTATCTTGGCTTTCTCACTGATTTTAGGCCAAGGAAAACGAACTGTTGTGCGAGGAGGCAATGGTGATGAAGGCATAGGAGACGCGGATGGTGCTTCGCGTAGGTTGACGCCGAAAGCCAATGTAAAATCGGTAGAGTTGGCTGTCTGAACCTTGTAGCGGTTGTTGGTAAGACAAGCGATAACCGATCCTGGTGTCCAAACCCCGTGGTGGAAGAACTCGACCTGAGCACCCAGCTGGTACTCTGTCTGTGGTGGGTTAGAGCTGGATGGGGTATCAGTGCGTGTTCTCTTTCGCGTAGACATCTGCATTATTAACAAACACGAAACATGGTATAAATCCAACATCTCTCTCAAACATAGCAATATCGGCCAAGTAAAACAATGATCATCGACCGATACCACTTGGTATCGATCGATACTCACACAGGTATCAAATCTGAAAACTCTAAAAGTGTAATCCAAGGGCAATTAAGTGCAATGCAAGATTCGACTAAGCCTAGAACACACACAATAAGTGGTAATCGTCCAGCAGAACAAGTTCTAGAGACCTAAAAGTCGGAAGTCAAACCGTGGGTTACGAATTGAAAAGATGAGAAATCGTGATTCATACCTTGTAGATCGCGAGAAAGAGTGAGAGAATGAGACAGAGGATGAAAATCCAAGTATAATAGGCACAAAAATCACTCAAATCCGTTGAGAAGCGAAGATTTGTGATTTTGAGAGAGAGAGGTCGGTATTTGTATCGAGCGATGGAGGCGGTGAGAGAAGAAAGGAAAAACCGTAGGGTTTTAAGGAAACTTACCTGGACGTGGAGTATCGATCGATACCCATAGGTATCGGTTGATACTTGTCGTTTTTGGTCGACACTGGATGGTGTCGATCGACACTTATGAAAAATTATGCTCCTTTTTACGACACTTGGTATCGATCGACACTGACTGGTGTCGATCGATACTTCTCGTCAAATCTGTTTCACGTTTGACACAAGACACAAAACCAAAAATTAAAAACAAAATGAAAACAAAAACGTATGTACAGACTTACCAGTGGGTTGCCTCTCACCAAGCGCTTGTTTACAGTCAATAGCTTGACTTTGGTAGGATGATCGAAAGAAGTAGGGAGCTCACTCCCATGCAAGTCCCACAACTAGACACTTCCACACTCAGAGTTTTGCGTAGCATACGCTCAATAACCCCCTGCCCTTTCTCTTTCAGCTCTGGAGTTAGGATGATTCTGGCCTTAGAGAACGGTTTCGAGCGTCCCTTACACTTCACCTTGTACTCGATCGAATCTCCATCGCTCTTCTGAGGGGTTAAGGTGACGTATGTAGTGTTCTCGACGCTTTCGTCCTTCACCTTCTTCTCTGCCTTAGTCTTTTTGATGACTTTCTTGGCGATGATAGGAGGATGATCTAGAGCTTCCATGACAGTTGGCACAGCATCAGGCTCGTCCAAAAGATCAACCATCAATGTTTCTCATGCACCAACGGGGATGCAAGATATCTGTGTGGGAGTTCTTTTAGAGGGGATGGCTTCATATGAGACCTATTCGTCAATGTACGAGAATGAAATCTTCCTACTGGGTGTGTCCATAACTGCACCAGCAGTAGCCATGAATGGTCTTCCAAGAATCAAAGGCGTGTTAGACCTTACATGCATCTCCACAACCTGAAAATCGGTAGGGACCATACAGTCCCCGACCTTAACCATCAAGTCATGGATTGTACCGTACGGAACAGTTGTGGAAGAGTTCGCGAATGTGAGAGGAATCTAAGTAGATCGTATGTCATCGATCTTAAGCTTCTCTGCAAGTGCCTTTGAAATGACATTCACACTAGACCCTGAATCAACCAGTGATTCCTTGATTTCAACTCCAGAGATGGAGCATAAAACTGAAAATTTCCCTGGGTCTTCCCTCTTGGTCAACCGCTTCAGTGGAGGCGGTGGACTTCTGACATTGATGAAGAGTGCCTTAATCTCTTCCTCAGTTTCTCTGCAATCCCAGAAGTGACTCAGCAGAGGCATGTACTCTAGAGCTTCTTCGAAAGTATGTGTGAGTGGAATTCTTCATACCATCTTCTCAAAGCCACGCAGCTGCTTTGGAGAAATAGGATCTCTGAGGTGTTTAGGTGGTCGAGGATCTGGTTTCTTAGGTTTGTATACACGTCTCTCAACCATCTCTGGTTTTCTCATGATCTCTGGTTCAGCCCACGAGGGGTATCGATCGATACTAGCAGTGGTATCGATCGATACTGACGATTCAGGTTCGGAATCATCTTCTTCAAAGTTTTCGAGGTCTCATGCACTTCTCAAAGTGATGGCATTGACGTACTCCTTCTGTGCCTGAGTCGCCTTTCCTTTGACAGCTGCTGCAGTCTGAGCTACTTGCGTTTCCAACATCTTCTGATGAGTATCGAGCGCGTCGATCCTTCCACTCAGATCCTTGTACACAGCATCTATCTTTCCGTTGAGATTCACTGTGAGCTGCTGCTATCCTTGAATCAGCTGTTCGAACATACCCTCGATCTTGCTATCTGGGAGTTTAGAAGGTGCAGGCTGATAAGAAGAATTCCCATAGTTCCTGACATACCCACTGTTCTGAAATGGTTTCTGGCCAAACTGATTCGACCCTCCTTGATGCGAGTTGTTGTTGAAGTTTCGGTTGTTGTTGAATTGATTTCTCTGACCCTGAAAGCCAGAACCACCAATGTAGTTAACATCCTCTACTTCATCCTCGTTGAATACCTCGACATCTTCAGCAAAGTGAACAGCTTTCTGTGTCTTTCCCATCAGAAGACTATGCATAAAATCGAACTTAGCTTGAAAGTCTGCGATCTGCGAACCATCCACGTTACCAGCTAGCCTCTTCCGCTTAAAATCAGCATTCTTGGTGCTATTGCTAGACGCCAAGTTCTCAATCAAGACATAGGCTTCATCAGGATATTTGGTGTTGAAGTTTCCATTGCTTGAAGCATCCAAAGTCATTTGGTACCTCCAATCAAGTCCTCTAAAGAAGAAACCCATCAGCTGAACGTCAGAGTATCCATGATGTGGACAGTCTCTCTGATATGATTTGAACCTCGTCCAAGCAACCTTGAACGCCTCAGTAGGTCCTTGAGAAAATTGGGAGATCTTGTTCCTAAAATCCTCGGATCTTGCGTCATCATAGAAATTGGTCAGAAAAGCAGTTTTAGTTTCCTTCCAGCTAGTCAGCGATCCAGGAGGTAACTGTTTCAGCCAGTAGGTTGCTTCCCCTCCAAGAGAGTATGGGAAAAGTTTGCAGAAGAGGAAGTCATAAGACACTCCATTGCTCTTGATGCTAGTGACCAAATCCTCGAATCTCTCAACATGATCCATGGGATGCTCGCTGGAAAGACCATGAAAAGGGTGATGTCCCACAAGAGTGTAGTATGTGGGTTTCAGCTCAAAGTCATTCCTTGGAAAAGGGGGAGGACGGATCGCAGAGCGATTTGCGTAGAACTGGTCAGGTCTGTTGCACTCACCAATCGTCCTACCACGATTAACCACATCGTTCTCAGCATTCACTGCGTTCGCGTTCCCAGCGGCATTTCCAGCGACAACTGGAGCAGGTGGGATGATGTTCCCCTCTCCATCCAGACGTTGTCATCTTTCATTGCACAAACGACCCTCTGGGTCCCTGTAGGCACCAGCCTCATCTCGAACCAACTCTAGTTTATTGTTGTTCATAGCTGTTGGTTTCTTTGCCCTTCTGTTTGTGCGTTCCACAAGTGCGCTAGTTGCTCCAATGACAGTTGAACTAGCTGAGTGCTCTTGTTCTTTCTGGTTTCACGATTAGACATGCACCTGAAAACAAGAGTTAAAGACGTTAGTAACTTGTAACACGATGAGTATCGATCGATACCAAGTGGTGTCGATCGATATCAACAAAAGAGAACGGCGAGTATCGACCGATAGTAGATAGTATCGACCGATACCGACGAACTTAGTCGAAATTCACAAACGTAATCTAATGGCGAATGGAGTCCCCGGCAACGGCGCCAAATTTGATATGCTCAAATTAATACCCTATTTAGATACTAAAGCAGTTGTTATAGCATAACTAGGGGTCGAACACAAGGACTCACAGAGACACACAATAGATTATAGATGTGGGAATTACGCTAAGCAATCAATGGTATTGAAAACAGAATGTAAATTAAAACGGTTGTAAATTCAATTTAGGAGATATAGGTTCAGGGTATTTCTCAGGAAATCAATGAATGCAGGTAAACTAACTAACATGATTCAGATTTAGCGCGGTTCTTGAACTCAAATCACTAAAGTATAGCTAACCAACTCTCGTTGTGAAAACTATCTAAATCTAAATCCTAGGAATTCCAAATCTCTTTGCGAATCATAAAGTCTAAATCAGCTTTTTAAATCAAGTTTGATTTGTTCACAAAACAACTAAACCAAATCTCTTTGCGAATAGTTATTTTGCTCACCTTAGGTTCTATCAGGTAATTAATCGCACTCTCGCGCCTAATCAATTATCCTAAGATCTAAGTTCTAGGTGATCAATCCAGAATTAGCTTTGCAAACAACCTATGGTGAAGAACTAATTCAGGTAATGAATCCTAATAACTAATCAACCTAGCATTCAGAGAAAATCCTTGGATCTACTCAGACATGGAGAATGAAACAATCAACATAACTGAATAAATCATCAATAGAATAAAATAAGAGTAGAATGAAACAGGGGTTCGAAATCTTCTCTCAGACGAACAGAGTTCTGACTTGTCTCCCCTCTCATAGAAATCCTCAAGAACAACGTAATAAAAAGCACACAGCCAAAGTGGCTGTAAAACCTAAATTAATAGTGTAAACACGAATTAGGGTCTTCTTGTAAATATTAAAGTCTTCTGGGCAAGCTATGCAGTTCTTCAAACTTCATTAAAGTTGCGACTTGTAATCTGCTTCGATGGGTGTCGATCGATACCAGGGGGTATCGATCGATGCTTGACGCTTCGATTGGGCACTTAGTCACCAGACTTCAGTTTTGCTCCATAAAGCTCCATAAAACTCCAGTATTTCCAATAATGCTCCAAATGTGCTAAAACCTGTAAAAGACTCTAAAAGACTCTATAATAGAATAAAGACTCGATAAAACGGACTTATATCATAGCTTAAACAGGGTAAAAACCATGATATATCAGACTGCAAGCTAAAGCTTGCTCTACATGCAATTAACCGCAAGTTTCATTTCAAATACGTACAGTCCTGTCCCGGGAATCTCATCGTGGTTTGCGTGGGAACTACTACGATATAAGGGCGGGATTATTAAGAAGATAAACTACCAAATTGGCCAGGGGGTTTGGGGGGCTCGAGACTGGACTCACTGGATTTCATCTTTGGGGGAGCTGTTTCTGGATTTGATTCACCCAAAAAAACGAAGACACAAGAGGAGCTATGAACAAACCCTAAAAGGGGTGACCTTTCGTTGTCTCCGTCTCTAATCGGTTTTTATAAGGGTTTTTATATATAATTTTATTTCGAAAAAAACCACAATATCTTTACAGAGATTGCTTCCGACAATGAATTGATGGACCCACCACTGCATTACGTAATGAAGCTATTCGACAGGAACCTCTTCACGCAGGGGTGTAGGGTTAATTGAAACTTTTTGAATTGAACAGAAACTGCTAAATAGTTGCAAACGGTACCTCTTAATTTTGAAGTTAAGAAATGGTAGTGGATGCAAATTCTCTAGTTTAATCATGAATCTAGTAAACAGTTATTAACAATCAAACAAGAAAAATGTAAAAGTAAAAAAAAATGCTCATACAAAAAAAAAACATTAGAGATGATCAAAGAAAAATCACTAATGACAACATAAATAAAATGATATGCATATTTGAAAACTTGAAACTAGATTGAATAAAAAATATTATATTTGGTTTTTATACATACAGTATTATGTAATCAAATTTAACAAGTCTTCTTTCATGCGATGAAAATCTCATACACATTGTTATGGAACAAAATTGAAGCTTTCAAAGTTTTTTATTCTAAAACAATAAATTTGAAATAAATATAAAGAAACTTAATGAATCAACAACATAAAATAGATTAAAAATTTACTTGAAATGGAGAAATATATCAAACCATTTTAGGTTAACCGATCGACTTCATATAGAAAAATGGACATCAAAATTAAATCCGTCCATCAATATATATATAAAAATAAAACACAATTCAAACCAAAAGTCTGAAAATATAGGGAAGACATTGATAAAATACTGTCATTTTCCAAAATATTAAGTTGACAGATTTACTTCTTCTTTTATTTTTGGTGTTTATAGATTCTTACAATAAAATGTCCGAGCAAATTGTCGTTTCTTCCTAAAACTGGAATACCCATATTTATAAAAATTAAACGAAAATATAAAGGAATCAACACTATTATATAAGGGATATGGGCCAATCATTGTCAATTGGTTTTGAGTTGGAAGCACATGATCTCATATTTAACATGGTATCAGAGCCTCGTTTGTTGACCCCAAATAGGGTGGTCCAATAAGGGTTTATTACCGGTCCTAAAGTGGGATTCGGTTCGAGATGGGCCGATAAGAGCCATCATCTCAAGAGGGCATGTTAGGATCCCACATCTGTAATATAAAGGGACCAATAATATAATGGGTCAGTCCACTCATTTCCAATTGATTTTCAGTTGGAAACTCATAAACCCATATTTAACAGTACGTTAAAGTTGAATTGATTTTTTATCAAATCTATTTTTATGATGGTTCGATCTTAAATATCATGAATATAATCTCAAATAACTAACAGCAAAAATAAAGTACAAAAGAGCATACAAAAAATGATTAAAAGAAGAAGAACCATAGATAATCAGATAATGGATAACTTGAACACATCAATCTACTCAAATATTTATAAAATTGATCTGAATCGAATAAAAACAAATATTAATTAAATCATACCTTATGTGAATACTTAACCGAATTGAAAATCTCTTTTTGATGCAATCTCACACGAATTCTCAAAGAATATAATCAGCGCGTTTGAATTGTTCTTGATGTGGCGGAAATGAAAAAAGGGCAAAAAACACTAATTTATTATTTATATTGGATTATGATTTCTTCTTCATCTCTTGTAGTTTCTCTTATTCTATGTCTGAGTAATCTCTTAGCTAGGTTTTAGGGTTTCAAGGGAACTTCATGAATCGTTGAATCAGATTGGTTAGAATATGGATCTATCTTCTAGTTCTTCATCTATTGTTGTTCTTAGTGTTGAAACTTGATTAGCTACCTAGTTTCTGATCTTAGGTTGATTAACGCATCAAAAGTGTTTGTTTAAAAGCCTGAAAGAACATAGATGAGCAAAACGTCCTTAACCAGCGAAAGCTGATGTTATGGAGTTTTGTGAACATATCAAACTCGATCTTAAAGCATGTTTAGTTTCCTGAATTCAAACGACAGTTTAGAATCTTAGGTTATTAGACATAGTAATTAATACTACGACAGTAGGTTGATTATAAAACAGTGATTTGAGTTTTAGAACGTGCTTAATGATTTTCCTATTTAATTCTCTGATTTATGATTCTTGATTTCCTGCGAATTACCCAAAGACCTAGCGTTTCCCTCCATCAAACTTACATCGTTTTATTCACATTCTTAGTTTTAGTTTTAGTTGACTCATAAAACCACAAACAAACATCATTCGTCTTAGATTTACTTTCCTTCTGCATTCTCGTAGCGTTACACTTGGTCTCTGTGGATTCGATCCTAAAGTACTATACATCGATATATTGTTATGATTGCAGTAGTGTGCACTTTAGTTATTAATTGACTTAGTGAAATCACTTAAATCAATTTAGCGCTGTTGCCGGGGATCAAAAACGTTGCCTACGAGTCTTGGACGAGAGTTCAGACTAAGACACTAGCTTTTACTAACTTTTTATTTTATTCTTTTTGTATCTTATAGCTGATGGCCATGGACTACAATGATTGGCCACAAGAAGAGGATGCCACATTTGATGAATACATTCAAGATGAGCCATACGTGGAGCCACCATTTGATGAAAGTGTACTCACACCAGAATAAAAAGTGGAGTTGGATAAGCATCATGAAGAGAATCCAATGATGAAAAGGAGTGACTTAGTAGCTATGATCCGGTTGAATCTCATGTCACATCGGGCAGCACTTGAAGGAAGGGAACTCACAATGTCTGAGATAATGGTAGCTCATGCACTTGAATAGGTAGTTTATTGGGTTCCACCATGCCAGCTATAAGGTATTTTTGACTCAACCATTGAAATCTATGATTATGAGGATAGTCACTTGTCTTGCATTGAAGATGTAGCTTCTAGTTTGCATACTCATGTGCTCATTGATGAATGCTATGATTTAATATGTGAGTCTCAAAGACTAGATACCTTAAGAGTAGAAAAACTTGCTAGAGATTACCATGAAGTAAGTTTTGATATTAATTATCTATGTGCTTTGAATGTTCATGATCTCGAGTTTATGTTTTCAATACTTGAGGAATCTAGATCTCTTCTTGAAAAATCTTACCTAGGGGATGTGCTTGATATAGATAAGATCTGGAATGAGATAGAGAACCCTAAGGTTGAGATGGATTCTAGGAAAGAGGATATTGTGTTTTACATGATTGATGGAGATGATGTTGACTATTTTGTGATTAACTCTTTTAAACCAGAAGTTGACTTTATTTTTCCATCAAATGCATTTGATCCTCATGAGCATCTCACCATCAAGGAAAATTCCAAGATATATGCTACATTCGTAGTAACATCCCTTGATGTGAGTTTTGTCTCTTTGCCCTGGATAGTTGCGTGCCATGTTGCACATTTTGTTTCTTGTCCAAGCAGGAGAAGGACCAAAGGTGCATTGGCCCAGCCATTTGATTCTCATGATTAACATCTGAGACCGAAGTCAAGCTAACAACTTTAAACAAGCGCTTGGTGGGAGGCAACCCACTGGTAAGTGTACATACTTCCCTTACCGTTTTTTTTTTTT